>JAGFMF010011929.1:793671-807724 GCA_019455555.1 Galemys pyrenaicus | reverse complement strand
GTGTATATGTACCACAGCTTCCCGATCCACTCATCTGTTTTTGGGCATTTAGGTTGTTTCCAGGTCTTACCTATTGTAAAGAGTGCTGCTATAAACAAACATAGGGGTGCAGGTGTTCTTTTGAATCAGTGTATTAGTGTCTTTTGGGTATATTCCTTTATTATGTTTCCGTATATTCCACGTGTAGTGAGACCACCTATATTTGTCTTTCTCCTGTCTTTATTTCATTCAGTATTGTCCTCTCCAGTTCCATCATGTTGTTGTAAAGGGCAGGAGTTCATTGTTTTTATAGATGAGTAGTATTACATACATGTGCATATATACTTAATACTCTAAGTATGTATCTCATTTTTCTCTTTTCCCAATTACAATAAAGTTGAAAGGAAGGTGAGTTAAGCAGTCTGGGTAACAATGTTGACATGGTAACTGTCTGTTCATTAGTTATTGCACTGTAGGCTATGGCTGAAATTGGATGGTGTACCCCTAGTTACACAAGCTCCATACTAAAAGATTGGGAACAGGCTACAAAATGTATAATGGGTAAAGATAAGGGGGTACATGTACTCAATGAAATACCACTCAGCTATGAAAACCAAAAAGATGAACTCTTGCCATTTACAATAACATGGATGGAACTGAAGGGCATTATGCTAAGGGAAATAAGTCAGAAGGATAAAGGCAAATACCATGATTTCACTCATGTGGAATATAAAGGGGTGTAGGGTCAGAGAATGATCAGGTATTTCCACCCTCCCACCGTTATGATGATGGACACCTGCGGTGCTGTGAGCATTCCAGAGTGGGCATGCACAAGTTGGGACACGGGCTTAAATGGGCAGTGTCATGAGTATGCCAGGACCGACCGACAGAATCAACAGGACCAAATGACAGAACCGACAGGAACTACATTACTGACGAACAACAGCAGCAGCAGCAGAGAGAGAAGCAGCAGCCGAGAGGGTGAGATGCTCTGGGGGCTGGGAGGCCTGCCAGCCTCCTGGCCCCCTGGCACCCCTGCCTGCCATGTACCTGGCCACCTCTACTAATAAAAGCATGAAAAGCCACCGAGGGCTCCAAGACTCTCCTTCCCTGACCCATCTGCCCAGAACCATCTGAACCTTGTTCCAGTGCTGCCCTTCCTGCTGCTACAAGGGAGGAAAAAAAACAGACAAAACCAAATCAAAACAAACTCCTGGAATCTGATTGCAGAACTGAGGTTACCAGAGAGGGAGGGGATGGGAGCACAGGCTGGAGGGGCCCAGTGGTGGGGTTATTAGGATTTTGGTGATGGGTATGTTGTGATGACATAGATTTGTAGAGGTGTGAACTGTACTTCTAGAATACATTGGGTTGTAAGTCAATATTATTTAAATAAAAATAAATAAATGATTTTTTTCTTCATGTATACTTGACATAAATTGTGGTCCCCAGGGAGTTCCCACCACCATTTCACCAGTGCACCATCACCTCAGTCTCTTGTACTCTTTCTGCCCTCAACCCATTCCCTCCCCTCACCCCACAAAGTGTCCCTGATTTGTCCTTGTCTTTTTTTGTTGTGATTTATTATTATTGTTGTTGTTGTTGTTACTATTCTTTTCCCTAGTTGCTTATTTGGTTCCCTTACATTCCTCCTAGGAGTGAAACCACCCGGTATTTTTTCTTTTGCCTTCTGACTTATTTTGCTGAGCATAATCCCTTCCAGTTCCATCCATGTTCCTATGATTGACTCTATTGTTTCTATTGATTGCTGAATAGTATTCCATGGAGTATATGTACCACATCTTCTTGATCCAATCATATGTTTTTGGATATTTAAGTTGTTTCCAGGTCTTACCTATTATAAATAGTGCTACAACAAACATAAGCATGCAGGTATTATTTTAAATCAGTGTTTTTGTGTCTTTTGGGTATATTCCTAGGAGTGAGATTGCTGGATCATACGGGAGTTCCATTTTTAGTAGTCTGAGGGACCACCACACTGCTTTCCATAATAGTTGGACCAGCTTGCATTCCCACCAGCAGTGTAGTAGAGTTCCTTTTTCTCCACATCCTCGCCAACATCTGTTGTTGCTACTTTTCTTGATATGTGCCATTCTCACTGGTGTGAGGTGGTATCTCATAGTGGTTTTGATTTCCATTTCTCTGATTACAAGAGATATTGAGCAATAGATGAATTTTTTTAGTGGATGGTGAATGTCCAAATGCTGTAACAAATCAGGAAATGGGGAAGAGGATAAAAATACAAGATAAAGCCAGGAAGTTAAGTGAGTCCACCAAAACCATAACTATAGTGTGGGTCCTGTACAGTAATGCGTATGCATTAAGTGGAAAGATTAGTAGACCTAACACACACACATATCCAGCACACACATGGGAGTCTCTACAGCTCTGTGTGTGTGTGTGTATTGAACAAGACTCCCCAGCTAAGGTAGCAGTTGTGATCCATAGTAACCCACCTATAATCCCTATATCAGCTTTCTCTGTTTGCCTGAATGCAGGGTTCAACCAAATTTTCTTTCCCTTTCTAGAAAGAATCTGCTGACATTTCAACAACAGTGCAATTAGGAGTTCACTGAGGATTCTGTAGGGAAGTTAGAGGGAGATTGTGTCAACGCACCACACAAAAACCTTCAAATCTCCATTTAATATTTGACTTTTTTCCCATCTTCAGTCAACGGATAGCTCTCATGCCCATGATTCCATCTGTCAGCTCCAAAATCTTCTTCTGGGTCTACCTATCTTGTCCCTTTCTTCTCCTTCCTTGCCCAGGGATCAACAAACCAAAGATCCTAGTCTAGGATCTGATCATTTTAGGAAGAAAGGGCTATACATAAATAACAAAACATTGCTCTATCAGATTTATCAAGAAGGATTTTGGTACAGAGTATGGAAGTAGCATCTCCTAAAACAGCAGTATGATAGTTAACCTTGTATCTTTATATGAATTTTAGGGGACAGGGCAATGTCTGCCTGTCAGATATCATTTCTTCTAGAGTCTTCCTTCATGACATTACAAGGAGTCCATGACCATATCCACATCCCCTCTGGGTTATTGTCACAGCTACACAAATATTCAGAATTATTTCAGCTGCTCTCATCCTCTGCACAAAACACAACCCAATATCCCAAGGTACTTCAATAAAGTTATGCTCAGTTTTAGTGTATTTGAGTTCATACCTGGCTATAAAATGCAATGACATTTTTGCTTTCAAAATTCTCCATTCTAGTGGCAAGCATAAATTAATTCACACTTAAAATATGAAATGACCTGACCGAATTATTCCTGCATACCTATGACCAGGTCTTCCTAATCTATCCATAATCTATGCCCATTCTGTTTGTAACATGTTCTCTGCAGATTTGAAGACTGTATTTATCAATGACTGTTAACCAGACTGACTCAAAACACACCCACCTCTCTGAACCCATCAGACCTGCCTTTCCCCCAGAAGCACAGCCTCACCTGTGCTCCACCAATACGGAAAGAACCTCTGTATGTGTCAGATTCCCCAGGAAGTGCAAAATGCTGGTGATAGATATAAGATCGCACAGTTAATCTAAATATTAATTGGTCTTGGACCTGTGCCACGTTAGAGACTCAAGGGAGCTTATTGATGATCTGGTTTGTCAGCATGGTGTTTCTGAAAAGCCTCAGTCAGTGACTAGGTCAAGTGTGTGTGGCTTCTGTGATCCAGAGCAAGGGTGTGGGCTCAGGTTGGTGGCCTAACTCCTGGGAAGCCTAACAGTCTAGGAAAGACCATCTTAGAATCAGGTCACATCAGGTAACAAAATTAATGTCTGTTTCCTTTTTCACTGCTTAACAAACCAAATCACTTTTCCAGAAAATTTCTCTGGTCTCATCCTCAAAGCTGTGGATGTGACAGCTGTGGCAGGTAAAAGCCACACAAAGGTGGGCCTTGTGAGATAGTTCTTGCCCCATTCTCACCCTGAAGAATCAATTAAATCTCCACGAGCCCTGAGAACAGGAAATTCAGCTGTGGGCAGCTGTTTCTGCTGGATATGGTGCTTTCTAGTGTGCACCCCATTCCAGAGATCTGGACACAAAAGAGATTGGGCGCAAACAGAAAAGGGTTTGTAGATGGGCATGGGCTACCTGATTTAGTTAAGACCTTCAAGTTCTTCATTTGTGCTCATAAAAACTGTAAGCACCAATTATACATTTGAGGAGGATTTAATTATAAACTTAGAGGGGACTTAAAATATGCCAGACACAGCAAAGGCTGCATATATCACTTCACTTATCCCTCAAAACCCTAGCTACTACTTGGTCCTGTTCTACCAAGTTTGAGCTTGACTTTGAGCCCTGTGGTCTGTCTCTCATCATTCTTCTTAGCCTTCTCCCACCCCATATAACTTAGGTGTTGTGTTGGAAGACAGGACCAAGAGGACAGACAAAACTACTCCCCAGCAAGTGTACAAACAGGGAACAGATGCCATTGCTGCCTCAGAATCAGTGAATAGGTCATTTTTTTTTTTTTTTACTGCATTCTTCTTCTGAAGTTCACTATTAATTTTATCATGTTCTTCTGAAGCTCACTATGTGTTGATGGCAGGTATAGAATTATCCCGGAGGTCTGTCCTCAGGGTCTTACTTTGTTCTGATTTCATATCTGGGATGCTGGAATTGCAACCTTTGCCAACACAACCCAGCCTATCAATTCAACTTTCAGATCCATTACTTCCCCCAAGAGAACTCTTTCCTTTCATCTCAGACAAGCTTAAGACGTAAGGAGGCTGCTTTCACATCCTCTCCCAAGCAGAGGGTCTGAAAGAACTCAGAAGCATTTCCTTCTAAACTTTTGACATTCCAATGAAAAGATTAAAATGTGATGCCACTTAAGGAGCAGTGAGTTGACAGACTGTGCCTGTCTTTGTGACTCACCACCTGATCTTCCTTGGGGTTTTGTTGGTTTTTTTTTTTGTCCTCCTCCACTTGGGTAGGTAATTCACTTCCTTGAAATACATCATCCGTGTAGAAAAGTTGTTTTGAATGGAATTGTTCTTGACATTTCTATTTGGCAGCTGTGTTTCTACAAAGCTACTGTTCATTCTTGATGCAGAACTTTAGGTCATGTTCTTGGCCCTGCCCTCCAAGATAAGATTTTAAAGACACAGAAGACTAGGTCAAAGTCACCCTAGGGTGACACGTTCATGTACATAATGGGGTTGAATCATCAAGGCGTGCTCTTCTTTCAAGATGGTTCATTTCAAAGGAATGAGGGGCTACCCAGGTTATCTTACGTACTTGGAATAATACGAATGTGAGTACTCATAGTCTGCCACTTGTCTTTGCTATAAAATAAAGGTCTGTAATCAAATAATGGTTTTATTAAATGCTGCTGATGGAAATTTACATTTTTTATTTTATTAGATTTATTTAATTATATTTGACATCATTTGTATTCCCCAGGGAGTACCTACCACCATTTCACCCGTGCACCATCACCTCAAACCCTTGTGCTCTTTCTGTCCTCATCCCTGTCTTTGCCTTCCCCGCCCTTTATCCCCCCCCCCATGTTCCCTTTTGTATATCTTTAACCTTTTGATCTTGTTGAGTTTGTTTGTTTTTGGTTGTAATTGCCCATTTCCTTGAGATTTCTCTTGTTTTTTTGTTTTCTTCTTTTTTATTTTTTGTTGTAGTTGTCATTCTTTCACATTCCTCCTAAAAGTGAAGCCATCCGATATTTTTCTCTAGCCTTCTGACTTGTTTCACTGAGTATAATTCTTTCTAGCTCCATCCATCTTTCTATAAATGTCTCCAGTTTATCATTTTTGATTGCTGAATAGTATTCCATTGTGTATATGTACCACATCTTCTTGAGCCAGTCATCTACTTTTGGGCATTTGGATTGTTTCCAGGTTTTACTGATTATAAAAAGTGCTGCAATAAACATGGAGGTACAGGTACTCTTTTGGATTGGTGTTTTTGTGTCCTTTGGGTAGATGCCTAGGAGTGGGATTGCCAGGTCATATGGTAGATCTATTTTACAATTTAATGAAAGAAACTAAAAGTTGAAACAAGAGGTCAAGAAATGCTACATGTGAGTACATGATGGTGGCTATGTCTTCCTAATCCTCAAGGGCCGTCAGTGAGAATAGACAGACCAAAACATCAATGGCAGACAGATGAGAGTTCAAACACAGGAGTAGACAGACTTCTCCATGTGAAGGCAGGCAAGGCACTGAATTCCTCTGAGTCTGAATTCTCATCTATTTAAAATATTCTTTTCTAATATGTACACGTTCACCCACAGAGTAAAACATTGATAAACATTATTTTCCTTCTTTTTTTGGTATTGAACTCTGGGCTTCCTTCTTTGGAAGAAACTCTTCCTGGATTAGCTACCAGTGAAATCCTTACACACACTGTAGAAAGCACCAAAGAATCCTTCCTTTTGCCTGATTCACATCTGCAAGATGCCCAAATATCACAGAATACTCTCCTCAGAGAAATCACCACAGCCCTCAAGCTATTAGTCATCCTTCCTCCTTTTGTGACTTGGAAAAGAAATTCTAAGAAAGAACTAAGGTTTCTCATTTTATCGTCACAAGTAAGCAGAGAAACAATAGTATTTTCTCATTTTCCTTTATTTGTCCCTGTTCTTGCCATCATCCCTCCCCAAGTTTTTCTTGACTACCCTTCCCTTCAAAGCTGAGACTGGTGTCATTCAGCTGAGTCACTAGGAGAGAATACACATGTGCATGTCTCTCTGCATAGACTGTACCACCCATCTTATGGTCCCTACTCTTGCTAGTTCTTAGAAAACTTCCCTTTCCTGTCCTCATAAGACCAAACTCTCCCAGCATTCTCCCTGTCCACCAATCCTTCCTGTTCACTCCCTCCACCCCCATGCCTACCCAAATAAGTGACCAATCCCCCTGCCCACCCATCCTGTTTTCACCCCTCACCACTCACTGAGGTGAAGGTGTGCATCTCCACTAAGCTATGAGATAAGAAAGTCAGTGACTGTGCACTCATTTCATAAGTAAGAGTGTTGAGACTCAGAATTTAAATGGCATGGCTTGAGAGTAGCAAAAGAAGCTGGCAGAGTTGAATGGTGGCCCCTCAAAATAGTTCACTTGGAATGTGAACTTTATGGGGAAAATAGTCTTTGCAGATACAATTAAGGACCATGAAACAAAGGGTGAGAGAGAATCAAACCAATAACAAACCCTAGAAGTCTAACTGTAAAACTGAGGATACCAGAGGCATAGGAGGTGTGCAGAGAGCAGGTAGGGAGAGGGTCCAATGGACTATGGTAGAGGACAATGGGTGCCTTGGTCATGGGAGTGATATGATCCTACACCTCTCAATCAAACAATGTTGTAAATCAATGCTGCCTTTTTTTTTAACCTCAACTTAGAAAAAGTTAAAGAAATCAAGGTGAGATCATCCTGGATAATCTGGCTGGGTCCTAACTAATGACAGCGTCCGCATAAGAGTGAGACAGAGGGAGAGTACACAGAAGAGAAGAAGGTGCAAAAAGAGGTAGAGACTGGAATGAAATGGTCACAAGTCAAGCCCCAGAAGAAAAAGAACTATAAGCTTTAAGTGACAGTGCAACCTTGCCAGCACCTTTATTTCAGACTTCTGGCTTCCATCTCTAAAAAGAAGACATTTTGTTGTCTTGGCTTGTGATAATGTGTTACAGCAGCTCTAGAAAACGAAAACTAGGATCATGACGCCCAGCTCTGGTGATTTTAATGATGGGTTTGCCCACTCACTCCATGACAGCAGGCCCACAGCAACCTTAGAAAGGAGACCCTCAGGTCAAAGCCTTTAGGCCTCAGTTCTGTCCACCTGCCTCCCCACAGCCAAACCAAAACAAATAAGCCCCTGGCCTCTCTGAGAGAAATCCTCCCAAATTGTAGGCTAAGGAACAGTTCAGAGGCACTGGAAAGAAATGAAGAATCTGTGTGGATATTCAGAGTAATCAAACTGGTCCTCTGTGCAAATAAGGAGAGCTGAGAATGAATCTCAGTACAAATAGAAAGAGGACTAATTTCTTCCAGTCACTACTTGCACAAACACCACCATTGAGTAATGCGCTCAAGAGTACTCATTTTTATTTGCTTTTCAAAAATTTCAAATGCATCTAAAAGAACAAAGCATGCTTACGCTTCCTAAGCCATGAGCCAGAGGCATTTCCAGCAATATCACTTGCATCACATCACTTCTTTTCTCAGGTTCCCAGGTGGCCTTCAGATCAATGCCATCGCCTAAGCAGGAGACTCACAATCATCATGAATGTCACCTCCTCCCACCTCTTCTGTAATATGACAATGCTTTGCCACTGTTCACGCAGTGATCACAAATGCCAGGCAGCCCCCAGTATGTTCCCTGCCAACTCCCACTTCAAAATTCTATTTTAACCAGTATATCCAAATACCTAAAACAGTGGTTGGCAAAGTAATTACTAAAGAAATACTTGTTGAGTGAATGCCAACTGAATATATATAGATATACAAGTGAATATGCTAAATTCCTTACAGATCTACACTGTCCTACCTGGTAACCATTAGCAACATGTGACTATTGAGCACTTAATATGGTGCTAGTTCAAACTGAACTGTGCTATAGTTGTAAAATGCACACCAGATTTAGGAAGCTCACTTGAAATAAAAAAATATAAAAATATACCATAAAAATATTTGTATTGACATGTTCAGATGATAATGTTTTAGTTTGGTTAAACAAAATATATAATTAAAATTTGCCATATTTATTTCTTTTTCCTTTATTTAATGTGGCTACTAGAAAAATTTTAAATCTATACTTTTTTTTAATTCCTGTACCTCATGAATTTATTTTTTAATATAAATTTTTTTAATTTACATATATTTGACATCAATTGTAATTCCCATGTATTCTCCATCACCATAACACCAGTGCACCATCACCTCAGTCCCCCGTGCTCCTGTCTGCCCTCCACCCTTCCCCTCTTCCCTCCCCACCAAGTGTCCCCAGTCCTTGTTTTTTCATTTTTGGTTTTTGTGTCTTTATTATTATTATTATTGTTCTTATTCCTTTCCTTGATCCTTATTTGGCTCCCTTATATTCCTCCTAGGGGAGGAACCATCTGGTATTTTTCTTTTGCCTTCTGACTTACTTCACTGAGCATAATCCCTTCCAGTTCCATCCATGTTCCTATGAATGTGTCTAGTTTTTCATTAAATCTATACTTGCCTTCCTTTGGTGGCTCCATAATATTTCTATTTGACAACACTGTCCATACCACAGATTGTTGGGCCATCAGAAAGGCTGCTTCAAACACTAGCCATTTACCAATGTAAACCCCTAACACACTTCCTTCTCTGCTTTTGATTTCAGTGTCCAGCAGAATTTAGGATGAGTCTTTGACATCTTTCACCAAACAAATCCTGCAGTTGAATTTATGACAAGGAATCATAATTAATCAGGGTTCTAAAAATAAAATCAATAGGATTTCTATAAATACATATACAAGAGGTGATATAGGAATTGAATCACATGGTTATGGAGGAAGAGATGTCCTGCCATCTGCCATTTACAAGCTAGAAAACTAGTGGAATAAATCATTCCAAGTACCAAGATGCAAGAAGATGACATCCCAGCTTAAGGAGCATTTTCCCTTTTCCACCTTTTTTGTGCTACTCCAACTTTTCCCACCCATGAAACCAAAGGATTTCCATTCAAAGGATGAATGATTGCCCACCTTGACAAGGATACTCTTTTTCTCTTTGTCTACTGAATCAAATGCTTATCTATTCCAAAGATTTTACCATCACAGACACAGTCAGAAATAATGTCTAATAATGCCCAGCTATCTGGGCACCTTTTGTTACAGGGCAGGGAGAGGAGCACCCCAGAACCCCCAAGCCTGCCCTCTCTGAATGGGTTCTGCCATCCGCCGCATTAAGACAAACATACAAAACATTTAATGGAAAGGAACTTTAATACGACTAGGGTACAATAAAGAAAGAACAAAGAATATAATTACTAAGTTAAGCATTTAAAGTTACCCATCTCCTTGAGGGTAAAAGTCCAGCCAAATAGGATTGGCCCAAAGCAAGTCCCAAAAGCCTGCCACAAGTCGGAAGGACCTTTCAGTGTAGACCCATAGAAAAGGGTCAGAAAGAGTCAGACAAATCTGGGAGGAAAAGAGCAAAATTAAAATCAAGATGACAGTTGCCATTGTTAACCTCCCCAAGGGTCTCTCACCCACATCTGTCCCAACCAGTCAAAGACCAAAAGCAAGCAGTTTCTTCACATGTCCCTCTGCTCCACGTGCCTCCTCCAGGTCTCCTTGCTGTTCTCCATCTTCCTTTCTTCTCTCTTTTCTGCAGAAATCTTCTTATCCTCAGCTCCACCCACTTAGGGCGGAACCAGGATTTTGAAACTTCCCCTTTTCCTGGGACCACCCTGTTACACTTTGAGCCCAACTGAATTGACACATGAAATTAACCATCCCAGCATCTGGCAAAATAAGACAAATAAATATGACGGTTTTGTAGTAAGTATGCAATAAATACTAGTTAATACTTTTTTTGGTTACATTTTTACTACTATTAGTTATACTACTATTTATATTATGTATAAATATGTATACTTTGTATATATATATATGCATATTTGCTATTAATATTTACCTCTATATTATTACTAATATGCTGGTTTCATCAACCAGCATATTATAAACTACCCACTGAAAGTTATCATGTCTTCATCTTCATTTATAACTTGTCAGGTTTAGAGGCCCCTGATGTCCCTTACCACCTTTAAAGGCAAATGACAGATCGACCAGCAGCCTCACTCTCCATCATCGTAGCTTCAGGGTAAAGCCAAAGAGAATTGACTCAGCCTTAAAATGTCAAATGAATCATGATGCCAACATGATTTATATCCACCTTCTAATGCAGTTAATTCAGTCCACCTCAACTGACTTGCTTTTGCCCTCCTCAAAGCCTGAGATTATATTTATTAACCTGAGACAGAAACAGGGTCTCAAGAGAATTCAGTAACTTCTTGGTGTAGGAGGAACTTTGAGACTTTAAAGGAATCTCCAGCATCTTCTCCCTGACACTGAAGCCTGGTTGGACAACTTCGACAGAAAGTTTTTTGGGGAACCAAGGCATCTTTTGGAAATGAGGAAATGAAAGGGGGGAGGTTAGCCTGAAGAGCAGGTAAGTGTAGATAAGCTGAGTATATTGATCACAGATCCTTAGAGGGAGATTTACACTCAGCTAGAAAGTTTGATTCAAAGGGACAGTAAGCCCTGGAGACTTGCATCCATAAGCCAGACTCATGCATATTTTTTTTGTTCTTCAGATTTTTTGCCCATGAAACCTCTAATCCTTCACTTCCTATCTATTGTCTTCCCAAAACTATCCATCTTCCTGCCTTTAGGGAGTGATGAGTCCCCCCCACCCCCCACCCCCGCCACCGTTCCACCCTCCCCCCTCCCCCATCCCCATTCATTCAAAAAAGACCACAACCTTAGAGCATTTTCCATAAGAAGCGTATTTTTAAATTCATCATAGCAGATGAAACACATCTCATTGTCATTTATCAATGTTGACATCTAAGATTGACTAAGCCAGGTGAACTGATTTCCTGAAGCAAAAAGAAAATAAACCCGAGGTTAACAGTCCTTGAACAACCAGGGTGCTTGCCCCAAAACTGTGCTCATCCCATAGTATGGTAGGTTTCTTGCCATAGTATTAATATTACAAAGTTATGCCCTGGATTTTAAAAAACTTAAATGTTTTATTCTCTCCATTTTTAGTTTTAAAACTCTGATTAAAATAATTCATAGTAAGAGAGAAAAAAAATGGAAGGGGGTGACAAATAATGAGCTTAAGATTGCCACAATAAAAATGGCCATTTGAAAATGACAACCTTCCAGATTGATCTTTAGCAACCATTCTGGAATGTTAAACTTATTACCAGAAAGATTCAGAAAACTTAAAGGAACTTCCTGGGCTGATCATTTGGCTCAGGAGAATCATTATTTCAGCCAATATTTTTATTTCATTTCTCTTCATCATGCACTTCATCAGGCATCAGGCATCAGAATTTTAGAAGGTAAATTGTGTGAAATTCATTGTTAATTCCAACAGATCAGACTAAAATATCCCAAAAAATGTTCCAATGAGGCTTTACTTTTATGCAATTTTCTTTCTTTAGCCCAAGTGAGAAGACTTCAGGTAAAACTCAACTAATTGGACTTGACTGAACCAATTCTGACACCACTTCCAATGTGTATCTTTTCCCCATAGTACCAATTCATTAATAGGGAGTCTTACAATTCAACTAAATTAACCATCTACTTGAAGAGAATACCAAATTTGCAGGTTAAGGGCTCAATCTTACACAATTGCATCCCACCCCCTGCCCCCGTCACACACATATTCTAAACCCCAGTCTCAGTCCAGGTTGTCACCTACACTTCTGATCAACCAACTATAGACTAGAGATTGCTGGGACTGCCTCCTCAGATTTGTCAAATTTATTAGAGCAGGTCACCGAACTCAAAGCAACAACAACTAGATCACTGGTTTATTACAAAAGGACATAATAATAGTGAGATGAGAGAGATGTGTAGAGCAAAGTATGTGTAAGAGATGCAGAGTTTCCATACCCTCTCCAAAAGCACCCTTATCACCAGTTTCACCAAACCCTATCCTGTAGTTTTTTATGAAGAAATCACTACACATGGATAACTGATTAAATCATTAATTATTGGTGATTATTTTGACCTCCAGTTCTTCTCCCCTTCCTGGAGTTGGGGAGTGTCTGGAAAATGAAAATTTCAATTGTCTCATTATTTTTTTAGTTCCCCTTGCAACTGGCCCCATTCATAGACTTCTAAGAGAGACAAAAGCAAGGACATTAGAGGAAGTTTTAGTCTCTGACTCCCACAACTATGGCAAATAGTGAACAAAGCCTAAACTCTAACTAGATAATCATAAATACACACACTAAAGGTCCATTTATCTAGTTCCATATCTACATGACATCCAGCATACAATATCTGGATGTCAAGAAGAAAATAAAAGCCATACTAAAAGGAAAAAATAACTTGAAGAGGAAGAACAAACATCAGAATTTTGTTCTCAGATAAAGCAGGAATGCTGAAATTACCAGACTGTAATTTAAAACTAATATAATTAATTTGCTAAGTTCTTCAATGGAAACAAAACAAAATACATACAAGAAAAATGGATAATATAAGCACATTAATGAAAAAAAAAACCACAAAGAAATGCTAGAAATCAAAACTGCTGTGACAAAAATAAAGAACATCTTTGATAGGTTCGTTAATAGACTGGATACAGCTAAGAAAAAAATTAATGAGCTTGATGAACTGTCAACATAATTTGCAAACCTGAAATGTGAAGAGAAAAAAAAAAGAGTGAATAGTATAAAATAAAATTGCAGGAGCTGTGGAATAATGCAAACAAATGTAACATATGTATAATGGAAATGTAGAAGGAGAACATAAAGAAGCAGAAGTAATATTTGAAGCAATAATGACTGAGAATTTCTCAAATTTAACATTAGAAACCAAACCACAGATCCAAGAATCTCAGAAAACACAAAGTAATATAAATTCCAAAGAGTCTACACCTGGGTATACCATATTCAAAATGCAGAAAAACAAGAAGTTTAAAAAAAAAAAAGCCACACTAGGATCAGGGAGACACCCATAGAAGTAACAGGAATAGTACATAGGACTTATTGTAATGAGCTATCCAAACAAGAAGAGAATAGAATGAAATATTTAACATACTGTAAGAGGAAAAAACCACCAACCTGAAATTTGTATCCAAAGGAATTGTCAAAAGTAAAAGAGAAATAAAGACTTTCTCAGACAAGTGAAATATAAATAATTTTTTTATCAGCAAACCTGTTACAGGGCACCCTAATATAAAATGGGTTTACCTAACTGGGTCCTCACCCGTGCGCTCGAACAGCACTTATAATGCCCCAACTGCAGGCACACACAACAAAGGTTAATAAAGGGTTTTATTTACAAGGGAAGGAGAAATA
>JAGFMF010011929.1:781166-792590 GCA_019455555.1 Galemys pyrenaicus | reverse complement strand
AGATGGGAGCACGAGGGACTGAGGTGATGGTGCACTGGTGAGATGGTGATGGGGAATACATGGGGATTACAATTGATGGCAAGTATATGTAAATTTTAATATATTTTAATTAAAAAAATAAAATAAAGTCATCATAAGTGAAAAAAAAATAAAATGTATTTAGTGATTATAGCCTACGCATTAGGAAAAGAATATGATTAAAAAGAAACAAAGAGGGCCTCCCTGGTGGCGCAGTGGGTTAAGCAACGCACTATGAAACAAACCGCAGTCACTGCAGCATGAGTTCGATCCCTGCTGCCGGCCAGGGAGGGGACCCACATGGTGCAGCAGACCTCTCCTGCTGTGCCCGCTGCTCCCCTCAGCAGTGTACTTCCGTTGATCTGCCTGTTCTGCTCTCCGCTCTCTGTGGTGAATCCGCTCACCCCCCACACCTCTGCCCTGTACCCCAGTGCTTGTATGCATAAATAAATAAATCTTAAATAAATAAATAAATAAATAAAAAGAAACAAAGACTATCAGTGAAACAAAAAACAAGACCTAAATATATGTTGTTTATAAGAAACTTATTTTAAATACAAAGACAAAAAATGAACTAATAACTAATAACGCTCCAAAATAAAAAGCACAACACCCATATAAAATCACTGAATTCTACCAAATATTTAAGGGAGAAATTATATCAATTCTTTAATATCACTTCCAGAACATAGCACAGGAAATATTTTCTCATTATATGAGGTGAGCTTTATCCTAACACTAAAACCCATTACAGGAAAGGAAAACTATAGCTCGATATATTCATAAAAAAAAAAAAAAATGGAAAAATCCTGGACAAAATATTAGCAAGTTGAACCCTGGGATTTCTAAAAATAATTATGCACCAGGAAGAAGTGGAATTGATCTCAGTTACGCAAGCTTGGTTCATCATTCAAAAAGCAATTAATGGGAAGGGAAAAGAAGATGGCGGCGAAGAGATGCTAGGTTAGAAAGCTCCCAGAAGACATAGGCAAAAGGGAGAAAGAACTGGAACAGGAAGGATAAATTGGACATTATTGGCAACCTACCCAGAAAGGAGAAACTCATTGAAGAGGAGCAAAAACAGAGAAAAGTGGCATAACCCTGCTGCCCCGTTCCCTTCCCCCCTCCCCACCTACAAATCCAACAAACCTGGAACTACCAAAAAAAAAGGGAGGGGGGATCAAAACGAATATGTAAAACTCGTAGAGCTGAATCTGGAGAGAGCCCTGCAGATACAGGCATCTGAGGAAGTGCTCCAGGCTTGCTGAGTTAAGTCTTGAACTTTTGGGGGATTTTAGGGATGGGTAGAGAGATATGTTTGACTAAGGGAGTTCGCACAATTAGAAACAGTGGAAGATAGAAAGAGAGACACGAACTGGCGGAGGCGACTCCTGCACTGACACTGAGGCTGGGAGAAAGCCAGAGGCAAATAGGCTGAGGTATTAGGTGCCTCAGGGCATCAGGGCTGAGATGCCAGTGGGTATCTCTGTGCAGTGTAGAGCTGACCCATGGCCGGCACAGCGCAGGGAAGCCAGAGCCACAGGCGGGCGCAGCGAGGCTTGGTGGCGGGAAAAACAACTGCCTGCTCAGTGTTGGACGAGATTTCAAACCCGGCATATAGGGAAAACCGGGAGCTGACAGATTGAGGCTGGGGCTTGGCAGAGTCCCAGGCGCCAATATAATCCACCACACCCTTAGGGAGCCACTTTGCAGGACCCCCATTCTGTCCACATCGACTGGTGGCCCAGATCTTGGGGAGGTTGGAGACGGCAGCAGCCCAAGGGAGGACATTTGGGGCTGGCCCAATTCAAAGCAACACTCCCGCACACCCTCCAAATAGCACGAGCTGAGGCAGTCTGCCATTACTCCTGAAGGGGAAAGTAAAACCTCCTGGAGCAGCCACAAACAAAGGGCAGCTCCCTGGACACCTCAGGCGACCACACCCCCACCAGTGGGCAGCAGGGAAAGAGCTGTTAATCTGACACTGAAGTGAAACTCCTCTCATACCAAGAAAATTCAGAGGAACCATCTTGAAACCTGAGACATCCAGAAGAGATCAGGTGAACTTAGTTTAGGACAGATGCAGCAGGGGTGCCAGCCACACTGGGGCTACCTCTCCCTCCCTCTATCCAGAGTTGGGTGGGACTCCTGAGTTCCTCCCCCAACTCCTACCCTTTTTTAAAAATTTTTTTCTTCTCTTTTTTCTTTTTCCTTTCCTTCTCTTTTCTTCCCCCCATTCCATTTTATTATCCTTTCTCTTTCCCTGCTCCTTCTCCCCCCCTTTTTTTCCTTCTTCCTCTTGTTTACTCCTTTCCCCCTTTGGAAAGTCATTAAAGGGAACCTCATAAAGTCAGTCCATACAGAGGGGGCCTCATGGTACCCCAAGTCCTCAGGTGAAAGTAGTCCTAAGGAGCCCCATTACCCAACCAGCTACAATAAAGGACCTGAAAAAACTCCCATAACTGCATCTGCAGGGCAGTCAACACTACACCTTACTCCCCACCCCCCATGCTGTTATTGTAGTGGGAATTTTTGAAGGGTTGTTTTTTTCTTTTCTTTTCCTTTCCTTTCCTTTCCTTTCTTTTCTTTCCTTTCCTTTCCTTTTCTCTTTTTTCTCTCCCTCCTCTTTTCCTTTTTCTATTTTCTCTTTTTTCTCTCTGTCATTTGCCTATTTTGGTTTTGTTTTGTCTGTCTTGTGGTATTTGTGTGTTTTTGTCTATTCGTTGACCACCAGTTCCTAATATTCCAGAAGGAACACCTGAAGAGATGAACACCAATACAAGCAACACAGTGACCCAACAAATACAACAAATTAGAAGGCAGACATCAGGGAGAAGAAAAACTACAACTAACCAAGCAAGCCACAGGGGAAATCTACACCACGAAAAGAAAAACAAATACAAGAATCCAACAACAACATGGAAAAAATGTTCAGCCTCTCTGAAAGAGAAAGTAGAGCCATCATGATGGAAAAATGATTTGTTAAAAACAATTAATGATCTGAGGAAAGAAAATGGGCATTAAAGAAAACAATGGAAGACATACAGGAAGATAGGAAAACCAGGGGAAACAGAATGGATGAAATGAAAGAGCGAATTAGTTCTCTTGAAGACACATAAACAAAAGAACCAAAAAAGAAAAGGAGAGAGAAATCCAAAGAAAAAAAAGTGAGCACATGCTCTGAGAACTCTCAGAAACCATCAAGAAAGTAATATGAATTATAGGAGTACCAGAGGTTGAAAACAATAAGGGAATTAAAAATATATTTAAGGAGATAATAAAGGAAAATTTCCCAAGCTTGAAAGATGAAATGAAGCTAGAAATACAAGAAGCAAGACGTACCCCAAATTTCTATGATGGAACTAGAAATACAACTAGACACATAATAGTAAAACTACCAAGAATACAAGACCAAAAAAAAAAAAAAATGAAGCTGTCAAGGGCAAAGAAACAGATAACACATAAAGGAAAACCTATCAGGCTAACATCAGACCTCTCTGAAGACACCCTATGGGCAAGGAGAAATAGAAGGATATATTCAAAAAACTTCAAGACAACAAATACAAATCACGAATTCTTTATCCTGAAAAGCTATCCTTTCTATACAAAGAAAAAATATGGATTTTCTCAGACAAACAGAAACTCCAGAAATTCAGCATGACCAAACCACCTCTCCAAAAAATTAAACAGCAAGTACTGAAGCCAAAGCCATCAGGAAAATGAAATAGAGGAACAGCATAAGGCAAGAAAAAACAAAACAAGACAAAATGGCAAACACAGGTGCCAGCATAACAATTTTAACTCTAAATGTAAATGGACTAAACTCAGCAATAAAAAGACACAGAGTAGCAGGCTGGATTAAAAAAACACAATCCAACCTACTGCTGTCTTCAGGAAACACATTAAACACAAAAGATAAGCATAGACTGAAAGTAAAAGGTTGGAAAATAGTCCTACAAGCCAAAGGACTAAAAAAGAAAGCAGGAACAGCCATATTTTTATCAGACAAGATAGACTTCAAAATAAAAAGGTAAAAAAAAAAAAAAGATGGACACTATATAATAGTCAAGGTCACAGTACATCAAGAAGACATAACACTTATCAACATATACACTCTAAACAAAGGAGCACCAAAATATATCAGACAATTACTATCAGTCCTTAAAAAAAACATTTATATAGCAGGAGACTTCAGCACCCCACTCTCACCAATGGACAGATCAACAAGACAAAAAATAAACAAAGAGACCAGAGCCCTAGGTAAAGACCTAGAAATCATGAATCTAGTGGACATCTATAGAACTCTTCACCCAAAAAAGTCAGAGTACACTTTTTTCTCAAGTGCACACAGATGATACTTCAGAATTGATCACATACTGGACCACAAGACCAACATAAACAGATACAGTAAGGTCAGAATCATCCCAACTATATGTATCGATCACAGTTATCAAATTAGAAGTAAATCATGAAAGAAAACAAGAAACCCACCCACATCATGGGGATTGAAACCCACACTACTGGAAAAACAATGGATTATAGAGGAAATCACAAAGGAAATTAAAAAATACTTTGAACTGAATGACAATGAGGACACCTCATTCCAAATGTATGTGATGCAGCAAAAGCAGTTCTAAGAGGGAAGTTCATAGCAATCCAGGCCCACATCAACAAACAAGAAAAAACTCAAAGTAACAATCTAATCTCACATCTCAATGACCTAGAAAAAAAGCAATGAAAGGATCCAAAAGCCAGCAGAAGGAAAGAAATCATAAAAATTAAAGCAGAAATAAATGAAATAGAAATCAAAAAAACAATCCAAAAGATCAATGAAACCAAAAGTTGGTTCTTTGAAAAAATAAACAAAATAGATATTCCTCTAGCCAGACTAACAAAGAAAAAATGGGAGAAAACAAAAATAAACAGGATCAATAATGAAAGAGGAGCAATTACAACAGATACAAAAAAGATTAAAAGAATAATCAGACAATACTATGAGCAGTTATGCTAACAAGCTTAACAGTCTAGATGAACCAGTTTTTAGAAAGATAAAACCATCCAAAGCCAAACAAAGAACTAGAACACTTAAACAGACCAATATCAAGTGGTGAAACTGAAGTAGTGATCAAACGCTCCCTAAAAACAGAAGCCCAGGACCAGACAGCTTCACAAATGAATTCTACCAAACACCCAGAAATGAGCTAGTACTTATCTTATACAAACTCTTTCAGAAATTGAGAAAAAAGGAATTCTACCAAATACATTCTATGAAGCCAATATTACACTAATACCAAAACCAAACAAAGACAGCACAAAAAAAGAGAACTACAGGCCAATCTCCCCAATGAACATGGACACAAAAATCCTCAACAAAATTCTAGTCAACCAAATCCAATAATGCATTAAAAATTTAATACACTACGATCAAGTGGGATTTATTCCAGAAGCCCAAGGATGGTTCAATATACGAAAATTAATCAATGTAATTCACCATATCAACAAAAAGAAGAACAAAAACCATATGATCATATCAGTTGATGCAGAAAAGGCATTTGACAAAGTCCAATAACCATTCATGATGAAGGCTCTTGAAATCCTTGGAATAGAAGGACCATACCTCAACATGGTAAAAGCTATATATGACAAACCCACTGCAAATATAATCCTCAATAGTGAAAAACTGAGAGTATTCCCCTTAAATCAGGAACAAGACAAGGATTCCCACTCTCTCCACTGCTATTCAATATAGTACTGGAAGTCCTAGTCAGAGCAATAAGACAGGAAAAGGACATACAAGGAATCCAAATAGGGAAAGAGGAAGTAAAACTATCATTGTTTGCAGATGATATAATATACTTAGAAAACCCTAAAAGCTCTACAGAAAGTCTAATTAAAACAGTCAGAAGGCAAGAGAAAAATATTGGATAGCTTCACTATTAGGAGGAATATGAAAGAACAACAGCAACAACAAAGAATAAGTTCAAGGAATTGGGCAATTATAACCAAAAGCAAACAAAAAACTCAACAAGACCAAAAAGTCAAGATAAACCAAAGAGACTTTGGGGGGAGGGGAAGGAGGGGAGGGCAAAAATGGGGATGAGGGCAGAAAGAGCACAAGGGACTGAGGTGATGGTGCACAGGTGGAATGGTGGTGGGTACTCCCTAGGGAATACAAATAATGTCAAATATAATTAATTTTAAAAAAACAATCAACCAGTTTAGTAAAGTAGCAGGATACAAAATTAATGCACAAAAGTCAGTAGCCTTCCTATATACAAACAACCAATCCGAAGAAGAAGAAATCAATAAAAATATACTCTTTACAATTGGAACCAAGGAAATCAAATACCTGGAAATCAAACTAACAAAAGAAACCAAAGATCTATATAGAGAAAATTATAAAACACTGTTAAAAGAAATAGAGGAGGACACAAAGAAATGGAAAGATATCCCCTGTTCATGGATAGGAAGAATCAACATTATCAAAAAGGCCATCCTACCAAAAGCAATTTACAGATTCAACACAATATCAATAAAAATCTCAATGAAATTCTTTAAAGAAATAGACCAAATATTGATGAGATTCATATGGAGACACAAAAAAACCCAATTAAACAAAGCTCTACATAAGAAAAAGGAGAATGGAGGTATCATGCTCCCAGACTTCAAACTCTTCTACAAAGCAACAGTTATTAAAACAGCATGGTATTGGAACAATTACAGACACACAGACCAATGGAACCATATAGAAAGCAGAGAAGTAAAACCACACAACTATGGACAACTGATCTTCGACAAAGGAGCAAAGAATTTGCAGTGGGACAAAGACAGCTTATTCGACAAATGGTGCTGGCAGAACTGGTCCACCATATGCAAAGAAATGAAACTATCTCACACCATGTACAAAAATCAACTCAAAATGGATAAAAGACCTAAATGTAAGACCCAAAACTAAAAAATATATAGAAGAAAACATAGGTAAAATGCTGCAAGACCTACATCTCAATGACACCTTTGAAGATGCATCCCCCAAAGCAATAAAAATGAGAAAAAAGATAAACAGATGGGACTACATCAAGATAAAAAGCTTCTGCACAGCAAAGGAAACATTAAATAAAACAGAGACACCCCACTGAATGGGAAAATCTCTGTGCTCCATACAACGGACAAGAGTCTGAATACAAAGATATACAAAGAACTCATAAGACTCAAGAAAACAAAGTAAAAAACCCAATCAAAAAATGGGCAGAAGAACTTAAAAGTCATTTCTCCAAAGAGGACAAAGACATGGCCAACAGGCACATGAGAAAATGCTCAACTACCCTCTAATCAGGGAAATGCAAACCATAGTGAGTACCACCTTACACAGGTAAGAATGGCACATATTAAAAAAACAACAACAACAACAACAAATGCTGGTGAGGATGTGGAGAAAAGGAACCCCAGTACATTGCAGAAATAGATGAAATAGAAATTTTAAGACAGTCCAAATGATCAATGAAACCTAAAATCTGTTTCTTTGAAACAAAAACAAAATAGGTAAATCAAAAAAATCACAACACAACAAAAACAAAAAGACAAAGACAAATCAGAGGCACTTTGTAGAGATGGGGTGGGAGAGGGAATGGGATGAAGGCAGAAAGAGCACAGGGGACTGAGGTGATGGTACGCTGGTGAATTCCCTAGGAATTATAGTTGATGTCAAATATAAATAAAGAAAAATAAATTTAAAAAAATAGATAAACTGCCAACTAGGGTCATAAAGAAAATAAAGGGTGAAAATACAATAAATAGAATCATAAACAATCACAAATACAATCATAAACAAAAGAAGTTACAACATACTTCTAGAAATAGAGAGGATCATAAAGGAATACTATGAACATCTATACACAAATAAATTGGATAACCAAAAGAAATAGATTAATTCCTAGACGTATACAACACTCTAAGACTGAATCAGGAAGAAATAGAAAATCTGACCAAACCAATCACAAGCAATGAAATTGAAACACTAGTCAAAAGTCTCCAAAAAAAACAAAACCCAGAAAGTGACATCATCAACATGGCAGTGAAAGGACGCTGGGATCAAATTCTCCCATAAAACAGGGAGAAATCTGAGAGGGAGAAATAATGTGAGATTCTGACAGGACCCAGCTACATTAGACAGACTTGGTGGCACCTGTGAGTCATTCAGGCTGCTGAGGGAATTTGGAAAGATGGGGAAGGGAAAAGAGAAAATCATTAGAACCCTTCTCCCCTCCCCCACCAACAAAGCCAGCCCAGTACATCTAGAAGAGAGGAAAAGCTTGAAGACAAGAAACCAGGAGAATTCTGAGACATATGAGGGGTCCGGACAATGAAAGGTGGGCAAGCAGAGCCTCTCCACAGACATACAGCCTAGGGTGCAGGCCCTTTTATTGTGGCACTGCCCTCCCAAGCCCCCTCCTGGAGCCTAATAGGACTGGTCTGTACATTGAGGAGGGGGGGCTTTTCATATGCCAAGCCCCCAGGCAAGGGAGGCTGCAGGAGCCCCATCACCTACCCAACTACCTCACAGGCCAACTGAGCCTCCCATACCCACAGCTGCAGTTCATTCCAGGCCCTTTTGTGCTTTATTTCTTTTTTCTAAAAGATTGGGTTTGTTTGTTTGTTTTTCCCTCTCTTTATTTGGGAAGACTAGCTACTCAGCTCTGTGGCCAGTGGACCAGACTAAAACAGCAACAACCAGCTCACTGGGAACCATCAGAGTCCTGAGAAGCAATTTTTCCCCATCTGTTTGTGTGTTTGCTTGTTTATCGGTCAGTTGGCTGGCTGTTAAGCATTTCCCGCTCTACTATTTCTGTTTTCTTATTATTCTGTCTTTCTTCTTTCTCCCCTTCAACATTACTACCACTTTTCTCTTTTCCTTCTACTACATTTCCTCCTTCTCTTCCCCCTCCTCCTCCTTCCACTCCTCCTCCCCCTCCTACCTTCACCCTCTCCCTCCCCTCCCTCTCCTCCTCCTCCAACTGCCCCTTCCTTCTTCTCTCACCTTTGTTCCTTCTACATTTCCGTATCATCCTCCTCTTTCCTCTCATTCCTTCTTTTTCTCATTATTCTCTTTGATCTTGGTATTCTTTTGAGACTCTCAGAGAGGGACATAAAAATTCAACAGAGAAATACATCCCACCCAGACTACAAGCATTTCTCAGTGGACATGGCCTCAGCATGTGTCTGGAGGTGCAGTACCCAACATGAGACTCTTGACTACCATAGGCTGAGATGTCAGATCCCAACCTACACAGTTGGGTCCAGAAAAGCAGGGGCTTCTGGTACAAAGCACAGTTCAGTACACCTATAATAATAGGCGTGTCAAGACATGTATCCAGTCACAGCAGCCCAGACACTAGGCAGACAAATCTATGCCTGGTCAAGAGAAATCAGAAGTCATGTCCACCAGCACCAGTTGCACAGAACAAAGCCAAAGGCTAACAATGGGAAGAAAGAAAATTAAAAATGATTAAGTAGGCCCTTCTGGGAAAAATACATCACAGAAAGAAAGTCACCCTCCAGAACCCAATAACATGGACACAGAAGAATGTCTTGACCTAACAAAGAATTCAAAAAGGCAATAATGAAAACAAAGAGTTAAGAGAAAACACGGAGAGAGATTAAAATATAATCAATGAACTGAGGAAGAAAGTGAAGGAACTAAACGCTATCCAAAGATTAGTAGAAGAGCTCAAGAATCTGGGGAAAAGCCATAAAAACAAAATGGAAGAATGAATCAGTACTTTTGAAAATACAAACACATAAAGAACCAAAAAATAAACGAGAAGAGAAGTGCAGTTAAAAAGGAATGAAGAAACACTTCGAGAACTATCTGACACCATAAGAAAAGGAAATATAAAAGTCATAGGAATCCCAGAATGGAGGAGAGACAAAGGAACTGAGAAACTATTCAAGGATATAATTGAAGAGGACTTCTCAAGCATGAAGAAGGAAATGAAAATAGACATACAGGAAACTAGAAGAATACCAAATTACTGCAATGAAAGGAAAAGTTTCCAAATGTCCAAGACAAGGGAAAAAATAATGAAACTGATGATGGCAAAGAAACAGATAATCTATAAAGGAAAGCCAATTAACTGACATCATTTTTCCCTGAAGATACATGACAGGCAAGAAGAGAATAGAGTGACATATTTATCAAACTCACAAGTCAACAAATTCCAACTGAGAATACTCTACCCTGCAAAGCTCTCCTTCCTCTATGGGAAAAATAAATACATTCTCAGATAAACAAAACCTCCAGAAATTCATTACTACTAAATCCCCACTCCAAAAATATTACAAGAAACCCACAAAGGGAGGAACAAGAACAGAATAAAGTAAGGAATATCACAAAAAGACAAACAAAATGGCTGATACATATGCCAATGTATCAATATTAACTCTAAATGTAAATGAACTAAACTTATCAATAAAAATACATGGAGTAGCAGACTGGCTTAAAAAACAGAACCCAACACATTTAACTATAAAAGATAAACATAGATTGAAGGTAAAGGGTTGGAAAACAATCCTATAAGCAAATGGACCAAAAAAGAAGGCAAGAACAGCTATACTTATATCAGATAAAATAGACTTCAAACTAAAAAAAGTAAAAAAAGACATAGATGGTCCCTACATTATGATTAAGGGGACAATATATCAGGAAGAGAGAATACTCATCAACATATACTCACCAAATGAAGGTGCACCAAATATATCAGACTATTATTATCATCTCTGAAAACAGACATTAGAGAAAATACATATGTTGTAGGAGACGTCAGCACACCACTATCACCAATGGACAGATCAACGAGAAAAACATAAGTTAGGACACTAGAGCTCTACACAAGGACCTAGACCTCATGGGCCTAACACACATCTATAGAACACTGCATCCAAGAAACTCTGAGTTCATATTTTTTCTCAAGTACAGATGGATCATTCTCTAGGATCACTCACATACTAGGACACAAGACAAACATCAACAGATACACTAAAATCAAAATCATACCAATTACCTTCTCTGACCATAAAGGCATCAAACTAGAACTATAACATGAGAAGAAAGCAAGGAACCCTCCTACCTCATGGAGATTGAAACCCACACTACTGGAAGATCATCAGCTCAATGAGGAGATCAAAGGAGAAATTAAAAAATACCTTGAGATAAATGACAATGAGGACACAGCTCTCCAAAATGTATGGGACGTAGAAAAAGCAATTATGGGCCTCCCTAGTGGCGCAGTGGGTTAAGCAACGCACTATGAGGCAAACCGCAGCCACTGCAGCATGAGTTCGATCCCTGCTGCCGGCCAGGGGGGGGACCCACATGGCGCAGCAGACCTCTCCTGCTGTGCCCGCTGCTCC
>JAGFMF010011929.1:728106-781116 GCA_019455555.1 Galemys pyrenaicus | reverse complement strand
CTGTGGTGAATCCTCTCACCACCCCCACACCTCTGGCCTGTACCCCAGTGCTTGTATGCATAAATAAAATAAATCTTTAAAAAAAAAAAAAAAGAAAAAGCAATTATGAGAGGGAAATATATAGCAAAACAGGCTCACATCAAGAAACAAGAACTCAAAGAAACAACCCAATCTCCCACCTTAAAGAACTAGAAAAAAAAAAAAAAACAACAACAAAAGCCAGTAGAAGAAAGGAAATAATAAAAAGCCAAAATAAATGAAATAGAGGTTTAAAAACCAATCCAAAAGATCAATGGAACCAACAGTTGGTTCTTTGAAAAAATAAAAAAGACAAATATCTAAGCAGGCTCACAAAGATAAAGCAAGAGAAAGCACAGATAAATAGTCTTGTAAATGAATGAGGAGAAATTACAACAGACACAGCAGAAATCAAAAGAATAATCAGAGATTACTATGAAGATTTATAGGCAAACAAGCTCAACAGTCTAGAGAGATGAACAAATTCCTAGAAGTATACAAGGAATACTACCAAATATGTTTTATGAAGCCAACATTACCCTAATACTACCAAATAATTTTATGAAGCCAACATTACCCTAATACCAAAAATGAACAAGGAAAACACAAAAAAAGAAAAACTACAGGCCAATCTCTCTAATAAACAATACTGCAAAAATCCTCAATAAAATACTAGCCAACAGACTCCAACAATGCATCAAAAAGATAATTCACCACGACCAACTGACTTTTAGTCCAGGGGCACAAGGATGGTTCAACATCTGAAAATCAATTCATGTAATCCAACACATCAACAAAAAAATAAAGAAAAGTCATATGATCATAGATGCTGAGAAAGCATTCGACAAAATTCAGTATATATTTATGATGAAGGCCCTTGAAATTCTCAGGATAGAAGGAACATACCTTAACATAATATAGGCCTATATGACAAACCCATAGCCAATATCATTCTCAATGGTGAAAAGCATAAGTCTTTCCCTTAAGAACTGGAACAAGTTCCCTTAAGAACTGTAACAAGAGAGGATATCCACTGTCACTACTTTTCAATATAATACTGGAAGTCCTAGCCAGAGCAATAAGACAAGAGAAAGACATAAAATGAATCCAAATAGGGAAAGAAGAAGTAAAACTGTAACTATTTGTAGATGACATGGTAATATACATAGAGAACACTAAAAACACCACAGAAAAACTAATCAAAATAATGAACCAGTTTAGTAAAGTAGCAGGATACAAAATCAACAAACAAAAATCAGTAGCCTTCCTATATACAAATAATATGAAGAAGAAATCAAGAAAACCATCCTTTTTTTTAATTGAAATGAAAAAAAATCAAATACTTGGGAATAAATCTAACAAAAGAGGTAAAGGACCTTTACAAAGACAATTACAAAACATTGCTAAAAGAAATAGAAGAAGATACAAAGAAATGGGAAGACATCCCTTGCTCATGGATTGGAAGAATTAACATTATCAAAATAAATGGTCATCCTACCAAAAGCAATTTACAGATTCAAAGCTATTCCAATAAAAATCTCAATGACATTCATCAAAGAAATAGAACAAATATTGATAAAATTCATATGTATCCACAAAAAACCTCCAGTAGCCAAAGCTTTCCTGACTAAAAGGAAGGAGAATGGAGGTATCACATTCCCAGACTTCAAACTATACAAAGCCATAATAATTAAAGCAGTATGGTACTGGACAAAAGCAGACACAAAGACCAATGAAGCCTAATAGAAAGTCCGGGAATAAAGCCACACATATATGGACAACTAATATTTGACAAAGCTGCAAAGAACATGCAATGGAACAAAGACTATTCAATAAATGGTGCTAGGAAAACTAGACTGCTACCTGCAAAAAAGTGAAGCTAGACTACTACTTCACACCATGCACAAAAACCAACTCAAAATGTATTAAAGACTTGGACATAGACCTGAAACCATAAAATATGTAGAAAAAAATATAGATAGAACTATGAGACATACATCTCAGTTACATCTTTAAAGACCCATCTCTCAAAGCAAAGAAAGTGAAGGCAAAGATAAACAGCTGGGATTGCATAAAACTAAAAAGCTTCTGTACAGCATAAGACACATTAACCTAAATAAAGAGACACCCTATGACGGAGAGAAAATTTTTGCACTCCATACAATAGATAAGGAACTGATCACAAAGAATTCACATGACTCAAGGAAAACCAAGTAAACTATCCAGTCAAAAAATGGACAGAAGAACTTAAAAGACATACAAATGGCCAACAGATAGATGAAAAATGTTCAACATTCCTCTCATAACTAGGGAAATGCAATTCAAACCACAACGAGATACCACCTTACAACAGTAAGAATTGTGTATATTGAAAAAACTAGCAACTACAAACATTAGCAGGGATGTGGTGAAAAGGAACTCTCCTACACTGCTGGTGGGAATACAAACTGATACAACCTCTATAGAAAGCTGTATGGAGGTTCCTCAAACTACTATAGATGGAGCTACCATGTGATCCAGCAATTCCACTCTTAGAAATCTATCCAAAGGACACAAAAACACTAATTCAAAAGGACACCATGCCATTCACGGCAACATGGATGGAGCTAGAAGGGATTATGCTCAGTGAAATAAGCCAGAAGGAAAAAGAAAAATATCGGATTGTATCACTTATAGGAGGAATGTAGGGGAACCAAATAAGGGACCAGGAAAAAAAAATAATTATAAGAAATTAGTAAACAAAATTAACAGGCAACTATTAATCAGAGATACCCTGCGGGGGGAGAGGGGGGAAGGAATCAAAACAGGGGAGAGAATGTGTTCATAAACAAGGGACTATGGTAATAGTGCACAAGTGAATTGGTGGTGGTAATTTTATGGGACTACACCACTACACCTGAGAGGAGAAAGCATGCATGGTACAAAAAGGAAGAATGATGTAAAATGCATATACAATAAAAACAACCCAGGACCAGACGGTTTAAACTACCAAGCCATGTTAATTAATAGAACAAGATAAAACTAGAAAAATTTAGATTAGAATGACTATATCAAACCAACATGGCATTATTTATGTTTATGTGACACTACACACAATAACACATTATTTTCAAATGTATTAGAACATTCACCAAGTTAGATCATATCCTTGACCATAAAAGATTTGTTTAAAAGTTTTAAAAATATACAAAATATAAGCTTTAACCACACACTGATCACATTAAATTAGAAAAAGGGGTTAAGTGCTGCACTGTGGGGTTTCCTCAGATACTGCAGTGCGAGTTGGATCACAGCCAAGGAGATCAGTATGGCGCAGCAGACCTCTCCTCAGCAGAGTATTTTAGTCCATCTGCCTGTTCTGCTCCCCACTTTGTTTCTGGTGAATCCTCTCACCTCCCATGCCTCTGGCCTATACCCCAGCTCTTGTATGCATAAATAAATAAAATCTTAAAAAATGAAAAAGGAAAGAATGACAAAAAGATAACTAGGAAAATCTCCCAACCATTTGTAAAGTAAGCAACACACTCTAAAATAATATATGGGTCAAAGAACAAATCATAAATGATATTAGAAAATGTTTCTAACCGATGATAAAAAAAATTCAGAATTTAGAGGATGAAGTTGAGGCAAGACTTAAAGAGAAATTATAGTTTTGATAGTTACATAAGAAAACAGAAAATTTTAAATCAATTTTTGAAGTTTCTACTTTAGGAAGCTAAAACATAAACTCAAAAATAAATGGAAAAAGGGAAATAACAGGTTAAGAGCAGGAATCACTGAAATGAAAAGTAAGCAACTGCTGAGCACTGTCATTGCCTAGAAAAGCCTCACAAGACACAACAACTAAATATTATTGTGTCCTGCCTGGAATTCTGAAACAGGAATAGACATTAGGAGAAAACTAAGGTAATCTGAATAAAGAACGGACAGGGGCCACTAATAATAGTGTACATAAATTTACTCATTAGTTAGGACAAAGGCACAAGAGTAATAATGTAAGTTGTTACTTACATTAACAACTTAATGTAAGTAAGATTCCCCTGTTAGGGAATCTGGGTAGAATGTATGGGTATTCTGTTATCCTGGCAATTTTTCTGTAAATCTAAAACCGTCCTTTCCATTCATTTTATGAAGCAAGTATTGAAAAGGATATTTCAAGAAAAGATTACAGACCAATACTGGTCAGGATATATAGAAGAAGAAGAAGAACAGAAATTGACAAAGTACAATTTATCCCAGAAATGCTCGACTGGTTCAACAATTGACAATCAATCTATTTAATTCACCACATTAACAGAATAAAGGAGAAAATCACATGATCATTTCAATTGATCCGGAAAAAGCATTTGACAAAAATCCAACATCCATTCTTCATAAAAGCTCTCAACAAACTAGGAACAGAAGGAATTTTTCTCATTTTGATTAAAAGCATCTATGAAAAACCCACAACCAACATTACACTTACTGCTGAAATATTGTATGTTCCTCCTAAGACTGGGAATAAACCCAGGATTAATTTTTTAAATCCATAAGCTATTTGGCTTTGTGTGTGTATGTTTTTTTAAAATTATTTTTGTATGTCCCAAAAAGAGTTTCAATTTAATTTAACATTTATTGAGTATTCACTAAGTACAAAACAGTTGCCAGGTACTGGGGTTTTTTTTAATGGTAAAAAAACAATATGTAAATGTATCAAGTGACATGTTGTACACCTTCAATCTACAAAATGTAGCATGTCAAATGTGTCAAATTTTTTAAAGGTAAAAAATAGTCCATCTGTCAAGGAATTTTTAAATAAGTGAAAAAGGAAGACAGACATTCATTAAAAGTAACTAAAGTCAGTTTAATATATGCTCACCGAGGCAATAGATGATAAACAGCTCAGGCTTTCAGAATTTCAGATTTTGTAGGGCATGGACTGAAATACTAAGGTGTTTTCATATATTCCATAGGCTATGGACTTTTTAAGCTCTGATTTACTTCTTTGAGGAAAGGAATGGTATCATCAAAAGATTCTTTAATCAGCACTACCAAAACTACATTTTTGAAAATATGCCAAATCAACAAAATGTGTTTTCAAAAATATCAGTATATTTGGTGCTTTTTCTATCATTTTATTACAAAACAACTGATGGTCAGTGCAGCATTTTTAATTTCTCATAGCTACAAAGCAAATAATTAGGAGTACATGGAAAATTAGCGTGAAATTGCACCAGAATCCAGATTGCCTTCACTATAGGATTTCTACAGGTCAAGCTATTGTTTAGGTATCTTAAGGAGAAGGATAATGGGATAGAGGTTACATGTTTTTGACAGCTCAATATGTCAGCAAAATCTTATACTGAATGCCTGTCTTCAGACAGTGTTAACCAGGAAAGAAAGAAATGACTGGAGGAAGGGAAGAAAGAGTTCAAATTGACTACAAGGAACAGATGGTCCTCTCTCCTAAATTCCCACCTTCCTTTCTCTCTTCTCTGTATCCACTCACCCACCCATCCAAGTACACACACACACACACACACACACACACACACCCTTCATGAGCTCCCTGCTGCCTGTCAGTACTGACAATTAATACATTGATAGAGAAATATGTCTCCTTCCCATTTTCAGTGGCTAACAGGAAGAGCTTCCTCATGTATGAGTATAAGCAGATACAGAAATTCATAATTTTGAGTAAAGGCAGATGAGTTGCGGATAGCAAGCTGGCAATATGTGCAGTGATAAAGGGAGGGTCTTCCAGGCTCTCAATAGATACAGACCTAGAACCTCCTGAAAGATGAATGCTGAGGCTATCAGGAAAGTGAGGTCTGGCCAGCCAGAAACAATCTGCCTGATTCTTCATGAGCACTAGATACCTGTATGCTCATCCCTATTGCATTTAGTACAGCAGAGAGGAGATACACTAGACTGGAGAAATGTTGAGGGTGAGTCTCCACAGATGACCAAATATTAATCCCACAACGAAACAATCAAAGGTTCTTAGACGGTGACCAGTCAACCCAGTTTGCTTTGGGCTGTACCAGTTTTAGTATCAAAGTACCACACCCATCATGGGAAATGTCTCAGTCCCACACAAATCAGAATGATTGGTCATGATAGCGTGGGAAGATTCTTTAACTCTGAGAACAGGTCAAGATGTGAGGTGGCAGTCACTCTAGAGCAGCACCAAAGCCCCAGAAAGTCTCCATCTACAGGAGCAGGGAAAAAGGAAATACATCCTTCCTCTGGAGCCCACTGCAACAGGAGAGCACTCTGAATACTAAAGAATTTGGTGATGGGTTTTGTTTTGTTTCCTTCACTTTTTTTTCAGTAGTTTCCGGAATCTTCTGGGTTTTGGTTTGGTTTGGTTTTCTTCCTCACTCTCCTCAACTGGCTCTTCTGTTTCATTTTTCAGGGTGAGGATATAATAAAGTAGAATGCAAAAAGTAAGTTTATCTTCCTGATTTGATTCCTGATCTATATTCCCACCAAGAAAGTAAGGCTATCTTCCTGATTTGGACTTATAAAAACTGATGCCCTGGAGGTAAAGGATAGCAAGGTCCCATACCCGGCCTTTTGGGGAGCATCAGGGAGGCTACAACACACCAGTCAGAAAATAATCATAGGTTATCTAGACTAACACGGGTAGAAACTGCCTGGCAGAGATTCCCAGGCCTGCACCTGGCATACACATAGACCACCAAAGCTAAGTGAGGCATAGCAACGAGGACAGTCATCATCATGAATCAATGACCAAGATGCAACAGGAAGATGGAGACCCCAGAGGACACCTACACAGTCAAAAGAAATCAAGGGCCACAAGCCTGGTTTCCCTATTGACATGGCGCCTTCGCACCATCTAATTCCCTGGACCTGGGTACGACCCCAAGGGCAAGAGCAACTTTCCAATAGAATAAAGTTCTGTCACTTGGAGATCTAATATAGTTGTTGGTTTTTAGGAAAAGACAGGTGTGCTCCTTACACATCTGAGTCTATGAACTAAGATTCACCCACTACCCAGCTTCCCACAGTAGAAAGAGCACATGATTTAATCTGAGTCCTTACTCTACCATGTAAAAGTTATGTTAAATGCTGGAAAATTCTTCTTCATGACTTCTTTGCTTCACTTTCTCTCACTCTACCCTCCATGAGGAGAAAAGACAGCTGATCTCAGCCTACTCGCCTCCAACAGCTGTTAAGTCCCCACTTAACCTCCTGAAGGCAAAACAATGCTGCTTTTCAGAAAGCATTCTTCACCACCCCAGCCTCATTTGTCCACAATTTTCAAGGGTGACAGATTAAATGGATGCTGACATCCTGACCTAACACTTGACCAAGAGCCCTTTTCACAGGCAGAGAGGCAATTCTTATCCTTGGGAGCAGCCTCAGTGCACAGCCAACCTCTGTAGTGACCTACCTCCTGTGCCCCTGGCCTGTGACATCTCTGAGCTCCTCAACCCTGTCTGAGCTGCCTCACTACTCACTCTGCCTAGTGACAAGATGAGGAGGTAACTTCCTCTAGATTTTCCCTCTGAGCAAGTTTGATGTTGTAGCCTCAATCTGCTGGGCTAAAGCATGTTATATAAAATTAGCTGGGGTCTTTTATGAACATAAAGATTAGGGACATTCCAGAATAAGTAAAATCAAGAGGTTCTCCACCACAGGACTTCCCAAAGCCTTGATAATGTTCTGGCCACCATGGCTCTTCAAAAAGCACTAAGGAGTGGTGTTTCCCAACTCACGGGCTGGAGCCAGAGAACTGAGTGGATTAAATGCGCTGTTTCCCTCATGATGGTCACACCCACGGCTTCCCCTTGATTTACAAGGGTAGAAATGAGTTTCTGATCCTCGAAGAATGGAGTTCCATAGGGCTCTTTCCTCTCAAACAGCACCAGATGATTTTCTGAGGATCAGCACGCTGCTAAATGTGAGTAATGTTTTCTGAACTAAAACTAAGCAAGCGCTTCCTATGTTCCACAGGCTATGTTTCTAGGGCTACTGTAACAATGGACCAGAAACTGGGTGGCTAAAAGCAACACAAATGTATGTTCTCTCCGTTGTGGAAGCCTGGAGTGCAAAATCTAAGTGTCCTGCCGGAGGGCTCTGTGTGAGTCTGTTCCATACATTTCTCCCTATTTCTGATGGGTGCTGGCCATGCTTGGCCATCCTTGGCTTATAAATGCATCACACCAAACCTTTTTCTTTTGTTATATGACAATCCCCCTGTGTCTCTCCACATTGTTTTATCTCTCTGTATGTTCGTTTCTGTCTCTTCTTACAAGGACACCAGTCACACTGGATTAAAGGGCACCCCATACCAGTATGACCTCATCTTTACTTAACTCATTGCATCTTCAATGACCTTGTTTAAAAGTAAGGTGACACTCTGAGGCTCCAGGAAAGGCATGAATTTGGGAAGGGGCATAATTCTACTTAGTACATCCCCTAAGACTTTTTTATAATCCATACTCCAGGTCAAGTTTAATGACCCCAATCTCTAAAAATAGGAACAGGCATCAACCTTCTTTCAAGATCACCAATGTGCAGTGTACAGTATACAATGTGCAATGTGCAGCTAAATTTGAGCACCACTATTCTAAAACTTAACATCTGTTGTTCTGCTTAGTTTTCACATTGAGCCTGTGAAGTACTCTTAGGATCCCATTTTATTGACTAGACGTCAGAGACTTAGAGGGGTTAGCTCAGAACTTCACAGCTAGTAAGTGTAGTAAGTGGTGGAGCTGGAATTTGGATCAGGCATTTAGCTTCAGGCCTCAGCATATAAAACCTTGCAAACTTGTAGCTGATCTTTCCAAGAACAGCTGAGCTCTTCAAGAGCAGCTGAGCTCTGAAAGAAGGCACTCCTCAGCCACCTCAGGATGGAAGGGTTAAACTGTCCTGCCTGCATGGGTTTTATTTGAGGAGCATCCTCCTTTCTGCCTTTGATCCTAGCTACTCTTCTCTCTCTATTCCCAGCACAGCTCCTCCATCTGGCTCCACTCAAGGAGTGGAAGACAAAAATTTCTCTGAATTGCCACTTCCAGTCTGCCTGCAACTGCAACTTTTAATAGTAACTACTATGCTCAAACAAAAGAAGATTCTCGTTTCCATAACAGAAAATGCAGCCCAAACCCCAGACATTGCCACAGCCCTAACCAATGGATGTGGAAGACTCGTGGCAGGGCACAGGGCCACTCAAAGACCTCACACCAAGTAGTTTGGCTGCCAGGCTTTGAGATGTTTCTCTGACCAGTTCCCTAAGTACCGCAGCACCAAAGCCTGGCACCTGCCCAAAAGCCAATCCAGGTCTGCTCCCAGCCCTGCACACCCTGCTGATTTTGAACCAGTCACTTATATTCAACTTGCTATTTCCAAAAGCCGGAACAGCGCCACCTAGATGATATCAACAGAACATACCCTTATTTTTACCTCCTACTGTCCCTTTAAAATATATTCACAAATAAATCATTCATACATTGCTAGTGGAAATGTAAAATGCTCAGCCACTCTGAAAAAGTTTGGCAGTTTCTTAAGAAAACTAAACATGCAACTGCCATATGACCCATAATTACACTCCTGGGCATTCGTCCCAGAGAAATGTAGACAGGCTTACGCAAAGGCATGGACACAAATGTTTATAGCTACTTTATTCATAATAGCCAAAAACTGAAAACAGCCCAGATGTCCTTCAATGGGTGAATGGTTAAACAAACTGTGGTACATCCATACTGTGGAATGCTTACTCAGCAATACAAAGAAAGAACTACTGATACATGCCACAGCTTGAATTACTCTCCAGAGAATTGGGTTGACTAAAAACAAGTCAATCCCAAAAAGTTATATACTGTGTAATTCCATTTACATAACATTCTTGAAATGACAAAATGATAGAAATGGAAACAGACTAGGGATTACCAAGGCTTAAGGATGGGATCTTCCTGGTGCTGGAAATGTTCTGTATCAATGTCAATATCCTACTTATAGTATATTATAGTTCAGCAAGATGTTGTCCTTGTGGGAAACTGGTAAAAGGTATGAAGGGTCTCTCTATAATTTCTTAAAACAGTAAGTGGATATACAATTACCTCAAAATAAAACGTCTAAATTTTTTTTTATTTAAACATCTATTCAGTGAGGAAATTTTCCCTTTTTCCCTAATGAAAACCCTGCAGGTCCCAAGATTTTCCTGCTCACCTTTAATTCCATAGTCATTATGTCAAGAAAATAGTCTCAACTTAATAATTAGAATGCCCATCCTCAGGCAACAATCTAGTCTCCCAAACTAATTTAGAGGTGAATAGTCTCTCTTCTCTCAGGCAGTACGAGTTTGAAGCAGGATACCTGCCCCCTAGGGGGAGATGTGGTCAGTAGCCCCCATCACTTTGTCCTCCTTACAACTGGGAAGTAGGAAAAGGAGGAAGCGTACCAGAAAGTTCTACCTGATTGAATGGTTTTGACATGGTTCCTTCTCTTTCATAAGGGTATTTTCAAAGGTTCTTGTAGAATTTCCTGATGACCAGATAGTGTCTCCCATGACCTGAACAGCGAGTTAATTCCCATTGTCAACATCCTTCATCAGCCCCTAGTTTATCAAGGTGTCCTCTACAGACTCAACTTCTATCCTGTCAGACTCTGAGAATGCAAGCCTTTCTCAACCAGAAGCCAGTTTTCATGCTCTCCAATAAAAGCAGAAAACCCATTTCTCCAAGGGGAAATTCACAGCAGGTCTACACAGCCCTCACTGCCTTGGACCCACACTAGCTTCTCCTCTTAATCCTGGAGAATGTTCACTCACAGGCTTGAGGTGAGGGGCAGACACCACTGGTGGAAACACAACACACATTCCCTGAAGAAAATCTCTTTCCAAAATGCTCATTCTGAACAAGGGACTATAGTGAGGGTGCACGGATGAATTGGTGATGGGAATTTCACGGGGATGATAAATATACACTGCACAAAAATGAAAAATAATGTAAAATATATAAAAATAAAATAAAACCAAAAGGACTCAAAAAATGCTCATTCCCACACACAACTTTCTATCCTTTTTATGGGCTTCATAGTCTACTTTACTATCTTCAGTCACTTCCTTTGAGAGTCTATAACATTGTGATGTGGTAAATCCAAACTTCCAAGGGGACCTGTCACCTCAGCTATTCTGAAAGGCTGGAGGGAGAGGACACAATCAAAGGAGAGGTTAGAAGAGAAGGAAATTTTTAACAGTCAAAAAGAAAATTAGTAGATGTATATAACATTGATAAATCAAGAAATAATAATATATGAGTGCAAATGCCAAAAATAAATAGAGAAATAAATTCCTGACTAGACCTGAGAGTAACTGTTTGAAATAGAACTGGAGGTTGGTAGGAACTGAGGTTTTTCATCACAAGTCATTTAGTTCTATCACTGCTTTCTTCTATGAGTATGTGTACGATTTTGAGGTAAAAATTTGTTTGCTTTTTAAATAAGGACAAAAATGTGCTACACAAGGTGATAAAATAAGATAATCTGCATAAGCATAGTATATAATCCCTGTCAAAATCCACACTCTTAACATCTCATGACTACAACTTTGGAATCAGCTCTGCTATTATTCTCCTTACTCTCACAGACCCTCCATGAGAAAGTGTCTGAGAAGTAACCAATACTTCATACACCTTCACTTTATTTTCCTATTGGCATATGAATCTATATGATTCAGTTTCTTATAGCTGGTGTAACAAATTACCATAGAGAAGGTGACTAAAAGAAATTTATTCTCCCACAGTTCCAGAAGCCAAAGTTCAAAGTCAAGACATCCCTACCCTCCCTCCATGAGCTACCTCAGAGAATCCTTTCTCATCTCTTCTGACTTCTGATGGCTTCACACAGGCCTTGGACTGAAGCCGCATCACTCCAGTCTCTGTGGTCACATTTTCTCCCCTTCTGTCTCAAAACTTCCTCAACCTCTTTTCCGGGGATATCTGTGATTGTGTTTGGGGTCGACCCAGACACTATAGGATAACCTCTCCATCTCAAGATCCTTAACTTAATTACATCCATAAAGTTATCTTTCCCACTTAAAGATAACATTCACAAGGATGGGGAGGGCATCATTCAATTCATTACACTATATCTGCATCATTTCATGCCTTGATCAATGCTGTCCTGGACTCCAACTGATTCTACCTACATTGGCTGGAAGAACCCTCATCAACCTCATTTTTATCACATTTCAGCACTGCTCAAAATCAAGATTAGTTTCTGTCTTGCAGTGAATAGAGCTGTCTATACATGGGAGGAGTCTAAGGAACCCTCTGGACTTTCTTTTCAACTGAACCAGAGGCTTCTGATATCAGGGCATTTACCCAAGGTCACTAGTTCATCAGTAGAAAACTGAAGGGATCTTTTCATTTCAGTGCTGAAGATGTTCTCATAATACCATTCCCAGCACTCAAATTGGTCCTCTTCTGTCTCATAGTCTATTTCTTCCACTGCAAACTTTGGCTCCTATCAACTAACCTTTATGCTTCCATCCCTTTGTGAGTGTGTGCATATGTGTGTGTAAAACCTTATGGGTGTATATATATGAATAACCTTACCTTCAAATCTGAGTCCCAAATTGCCTCTTTCAGGAAGTCTTTCTGGTTAAGTATGTTTAACTCTAACCAATTTTTCATTCTGTGTGCTTTTAGAATTCTTGCAGTAAGCTGGGGCTATATTACTCTCACTCACCTATGTGGTCTTTTAAATATTTTAATTTTGTGTTCTGTGTCCAAGTTAAATAACAGACTTTCTTCCTTTGATATACTTTCCCATATTATTCAGTGTACAGTTTCCCATACACCTTCCTTTCTTTTCCCTTTCTCTGTCTCCCTATACACACACACAGAGCAAACAAGCAAGTTGCTGTTGCTGCTTCTTGATGCCACTGACTAAGGGTCACATCCTCTGAACTACATCAGGTGTGTCTAAACAACAATGTGTGACAAAACCCTCCACATCACTCTGGTAAAGAAGGCAAAATTTTGTTGAAAATAATGTGTATGTTTTTTGTTCTGGATTTCTGAATAAATTACCATCACCCTAGAATTGCCAAAGGAACCCAAAGACTCCCATCTGCCTGAAAAAGCAGAATTTATACAGGAAGTACACAAAAAGACTGACATAAGTAATTTTCAGTGTGTGGCACTCAAAAGCCAGGTTAAACAGCAAAACATTAGTCTTGAAGCCAGGTGACATATTTTCCCAGTTCTGGCCCTAGCCCCACTTCACATTATCAAAGACCATGCCTGGGTGATACTAATGCATAAAAATCCAACCATGACCCTCCACCATGACAGGAAGGCCAGGATGCATACTGCACTGTAAAAGAGAAGGCTATGACACGGAAGGGTAAAAAGATCCACCCTCTCCCCGCTGGACAATGGGGAGACCGATATTGTTAGACCGATGTCCACATTTCCCCTCTGGGAGCTCTGGCATTGCTAAGTAAACCTAACAGACTAGGAAGCATGGTCCTTGCTTCCTACACAGATTTCTAAAAACCACTCTCAGTCTTCCTTACCAACCTAAGGCCAGGCCTTCAACATGGCTTACAAGGAGGAACCATGGGGGTCCTCAGGTCACTTTCCTGGCACTGATGGTTAAGTTGAGAGTTTGAGAGCCCAGGGCCTGTCAGGGGCCTGTGCATGAAGATCACAGCCACAGGAGTTCAGAGGTCAACCAGGGACAACTCCCTGAGGAAGCCTGGACTACACCAGCCACATTGGAGGTATGATACCTGAGGCAGCAGGAACAGGTACAAGGAAGTAGTCATCTGAGACCACAGAGCCAGCTGGCCTCCCCTCCTCCACGAGGTGTCATGTGCCAGACCCCCTCCCCCACTACCGGATGCCTCCCAACACCAGATGCCATTTTAGGAAGAGAAGCAGTAGGAGGATGGAGGCAATCTGAAATTCAAAGCATTTTTTTCCTAGAAAGACTGAGCATTCCTTGAAGTCTCTGTTTAAATGTTCAAATCAGACATTCACTCAAACCAAATTAGACATTTAGTTATTTTTTCCACTGTGGAGTGGGGAGGGGAAGAATAATGAATTAAACTAAAACAGCTATAAACAAAATATAGAAATTACATTTCTACTTCATATCCAGGCTGCAGTGGAGTTAAATTTTTCAAAATTATTACATCATGCCCTTTTTCCTTGGAGGGCGACAGCTCTGGATTAATTTCTGAATCTGCAAAATACCTAGATAACCACAAGGACAGAAATTCTTTCCCTGAACTACAAAGAAGCGAGTTATCTAGCAATGGGTCACTGATTTATCATACCAGCCAATGTAAATTAAATTTTAAAACTCAAATTGATTTCATTTCCAGCCACTAAATAGCTAGGTGGCATGCTGCATTAATTAGAATTGACGTGAGGGTTAATAATTTCACCCTCTGACCTCCACCTCTTCAAAATCAGATCCCTTGCTATTCCTGCTGATAACATTGTGGGGTGGGGGTAGGGGAGCACAGAAGAGGATCAGGAAGCAGGGGCTGATGAATCACCCAGGAGATGAATTGTTCACAACATCCTCACCTCCTGCCTGAGCAGGGTATGTTATCACTCTGGCGGCCAGCAGCAGGTGCACTGGGGTGATACAGCCCGACAAGGTGGAGATCGATGAAGCTCCATCACCTGCACAGGAACCCTCTTTCTTCTCAGTACCCAGCTTTACCTGGGAGAGAGAGCCAAAGGCTCCCTATTCCCAGAAGCCCAGGCAGAACAAAGCTCTAGACACAGGCTAACAGCTCTCTCAGGGTGGGGTCAGCAGCATTACAAAGGGGAAGGGAACAAAAGCAGGGTTGGATTATCAGGGATCTGAGACCCCACTGACTTCAGGTGATTGTTGACTTACTAAATTCCTAGTAAAAGACAATCATCTGATACCCTCATAAAGAAAGTCTGTTATATCAGGCTCTAACTCTAAGCTGCTACCCAGATGCTATTCTAAACAGAACATATGGGGTTAATTGTGTGCTTTTTTTTTTTTTTTAACTCCTTGCAGGCATAACTGTGTTTAGCAAGGTGTTTGAAGGTGAGGGCTGTGGAAACCACTTGTGAAAATTAGGTGAGAAAACAACTCCTTCTATCAGCTGTCAGTGCCATTGAGTACTCTTCCAAATGTCCTTTTTTGAATTCTACCAAATCAAAGTACCAAATATTTGATTGGAATCTTCTAATTCCAAAGATTTACTAGTTTGTGGATACCTTTGGATCTGGATTCAAATGCTGTTGGCGATGGGCACAGCAATAGCAAGATGACAGCCACATGAGACACATGCCTGTTTCTTGTTCCCCACAAAGTCCAGGATCTAAAAGTTCACCCTAACAGCCATAAAATCAATGCCTATTTTTCCCTTAAAACAATACCAAACATAGCAGTCAGAATCCCAAGTTCATCCATGTGCACATAATATTGAGTTAAAAATTTAATTTCAGTATGTGATTAACATGTTAGAGTTTCTGCCTAGCCTCTTTCTAACTATATTCTCCTGGCTAAATCACTACTTTGAGTCTTAAGAAAAGACTCATGTTAATACTCAACAAGTCTACTTTAGTTCAATGAACCATTAAGAAACTTCAGGAGGAGCTGAGGGTTGAAAGTGAGAATTGTATCTATCACCAAGCTTTGGAATCTCACTGGCTTGGCCTCCTGCCCTCTAGCTCATCATTTGATAACCCTGGCAAACTAAATAAATAGTTAAATAAATCTGGATAAATCCCAACTGTGTCAATTACTAGTTAACAACTTTGAGTAAGTTATTTCCCTTTCTTTATTGGTAAAAATAAGGAATCATACAGGAGTTTCATAAGGTTTTTCTGAATATTAAATGAAAACATGTATGTCTATCACTTGGCACTCCAGGTAGTTATAATTGTTTGTTGCTTTAATTTTTAAAAAGTCATGGGGATTACAATTGATGTCAAATATATATAAATTTTAAAAAATGTTAATAAAAAAAGTCATTGGTGGTGAGGAAAATAGTTCGTTGGCATCAACACATAAATATTAGATGTAAAGTCATTATTTATTTTCTTTCATCACAGGAACTTCAAGGAGCAAAGGGTACAACCCTTAAAAAGAGAATTAAAATAAAATGTGGCAAGTCCAGACATCAGCCTAACAAAATGGTATGGAATACAAAGAATGGATGGTTCTGTCCAGAAGACACTAAGAAACTTCAAGAAAGAGGTAACAGTGAATTGAGAAAGAATCTGACCAGAGAGAAGAAAACTTTTCCTCTCCACTCTTAGGTTCAGTAACTGAGACCTGTGAATTAAAATAGCAAAAGACAGATTAACAGGAGAAAGGTTTATTTCCCATTCACCTAGGAGACCTCATGGCAAAGAACAGAAAACTTAGAAGTGGTTAGGCAAAAGGGCAAGAAATTGTGGAAAAATAACATGACAAGAAAAAGGGGTTTGAGCTTAAAGGGGCAATAAATTGTGGGAAGGCAAATATGTAAAGGAAACTAATATAAGATAAGGGTTATAATACTAAGGTTTGTAAGACTAAAGTCTGCATAAAAAATACCTTACTTAAATCTTAAAAATTAAGTTTAAATGAAATATTATTAAATATGACTTATCTCCAGTGATGAGCACAGTCATCTCTGGTGACTGAGTCAGCAGAGGAGAAGAAAGGACACCTTCACAAAAGGAGATTTAGGCCCTGGTTTTACTCACCAAGGGGGAGCACAGAGAACTTCTGTATCTGATATTTTTAAATTGCCTTCAGCTCAAAACAATCTTTATGCTAAAGTGTATATTTGGGGGTGGCATATTCTTTTTTTAAATTTCATTTTATATATCTTCTACATTATTTTTCATTTCTGTACAGTGTATATTTCTCATCCCCATGACATTCCCATCAATAGTTCACCCTTGTCCCATCACTTGTACACTTGTACACTTCCCACCCATTTTGTTCCTTCTCCCTCTTCCTCCCCTTACCCAAAGGACACAAAAACACTAATTCAAAAGGACACTTGTACATCTATGTTTATCACAATAGACAAGCTATGGAAACAAACCAAATGCCCCAAAATAGATGACTGAATCAAGAAGATGCGGTATATATACACAATGGAATATTATGCAGCAATCAAAAAAGATAGACTCATGCAATTCGCAGCAACATGGATGGAATTAAAAGGGATCATGCTCAGTGAAATACAGCAGAAAGAAAGGGAAAATATCAGATGTTTTCACTTATAGGAGGAATGTAGAGGAAATAAATAAGGGGTTAAGGAAAAAAATTAATTATAATAAACTAAAAATCAGAATCAATAGAAAACTATAAATCAGGGGGTAGCATATTCTGATCCCCTTCAAGAGCAAGGTCATTTCAGACAAATTAAGAGCTTGAGTAAAGACTTAGAGCTTGAGCTGTGTGTAACTTATATGGAGAATAATGGTAATTTTGATAATGGTCAGAACTCCAGGTATGAGGCGATTACCAGGTTGACAGCAGCTCGTAGTGGGTCTTGCAGCCACACAAAGAATCTGGGTTTTACCCTGGGCTATGGTTTCTCCAAATCAGGCCTTGGATTGTCTCCATTAGAATAGACTAGAGAGTTAGAAAAGCAGGCTCCTGAGCTTTAACCTGGCCTTGCTGAAGCATAGTCTCTGAGAGTGATGCCCAAGGATCTTCATATTTCACAAGTGATTATGATAAACACTAAAATTTAGGACCATTACTAGACAGTGGGATCCTGTGAAGAGGTGCAGATAATTGAATATTGCAATAAACACTGTGATTTATTGTAGAAATAAGACTGACAGTTGCATGGAGGATGCCCTAGAGGGGGTAGGGCCTGGAGGCAGGAAAGCAAACCAGCTGTCTGGTTCAAACTGAACTATAGCTGAGGTACTAAGGGTCTCAGCTGAAATATGAAGCAATCCTGTTAAGAGGAGGTGGTGGGCTGAGGTCACTGGCCCTGGACATTTTTCAGCTTCACTGAAGGTACTGAAAGAGTGAATAAGCATCAACCAGGATGTGCAATCATGGACAGATTTGCAAGAGCAGTAAGAAACCTTGCTTTCTGGGAAATTTTATGTGGGCAGGTGACAGGTATTATCTTCTTTTGAGAGCTAGAGGCTGCCAGTGCCTGTCAGTGACAAAGCTCCATTTCTTTTATTTGACCTCTGAAGAATCCATTAGAAATCCCTCCAGCAGGCCTGTCAAACTAAACAGCAGAGGAAAATCAATGTGCCCCTCACCTTATGAACAAGAAAAAGAATGAGAGAGGAACATGGCCATAGGACAGGAAAAGCCCATTTTACTCAACAGAGCATATGTTATTCCTGGCTCCTTGGAACAGCCACACATTAGAAATGGGAAAAAAAATAGAACTTACAAAAAAATAATAAAGAAAATAGATAATAAATATATATGTTATATATTATAAAATATATATAATAAATATATATTATAAAATAATAAAGAAACAAAGATCAAATATGTATTATAAAAATAATAAAGAAACAAAGATCTTCCTAAGGTAAGCAGGCTAAAGCTGGAGCCAGACTTGAGACAAAGCAGCCCTTTCCTATCTCCTCTGCCATTCTTCTTGAATTCTCCTTACCACTTTTTCTAACCACCCAGCTATGTGCTTGTATTTCGTTAGAATATGAATGAGAAGTCCTTTGGGAGAATTTTATGCCGGCATGGCAACAGTCACCATGGCAACCGTTAATTAATTGGATGCTGATGAAGTAGAGGAAGAAAAAAAGCCAACCAGAACGGATACAACTCCAGAGGAAGTCATGGTGTGTAGTAATTATATGAATTTCATTCAGCAAAGGCATGCAGCAGGTCAGAAATGCAAATATCTCCCCCGAAGTCACCACCTACTCCTCAGAGAGGGCCGCTTTCAGGTCAGACAAATGTGAATGAGTGGCTCAGACCTTGATGATTCCAAAAAAAAGAAAAATCTCATACCTACCCCAGTATAGACAGAGTCCCCAAGGACATAAACTTATTCTGACATGGGGATTTGGTTGGTTCCAATGAGCATGACCATAATCAGCAACTGTAACTCATAATAACCACTGCTTCCATGCCTTCTTTATAGCAAATGGTAACCACCAGGGAGGAAAATCACAACATGTGACCTGCAGAGCAGTTCAACTATCAAGAGTCTCCTGACAGAGGTGAGAGAAAGCTGGGTTTGTCACCACCATCTCATGAAAGCTCCATATCTCCTACACATCCAGTTCAAAAAGCAATCAAATTATCACCATCCCTCTGCCTCTCCACCCCAACAAAGTACTCTAATTTGTCTTTGTCTTTGTCTTTTTGTTTTTGTTGTGTTATGATTTTTTTTTTATTGTTTCTGTTCTTTTCTTTGATTCCTTATTTGGTTCCCTTATATTCCTCCTAAAAGTGAAACCATGTGATATTTTTCTTTTGCCTTCTGACTTATTTCACTGAGCATAATCTCTTCTAGCTCTATCCATGAATCAGGGACTGGGAAAGAGAGAGATCAGAATAGGAGAGTTCCTGACAGAAGCCTTCACAAATCAGCATTCTATTAAGAGAGCAGAGTGGAGAAAAAAGGGCAGGAGGGATTGCCTGGGTATTTTTGAAGGTATTGCCTTCTCTCCCATTCCACCTCAAGGCCTTTGCCTTAATTATTTAATTATTTCAGACTTGGGGAATTGGTGATTTGATTTCCTTTATGTTATCTTGAGCTCTCCATGCCACTAGCCTGTTGAGGTTAAACCAGTGGAGGAGTTAGGAAATGCTGAACATAGTTAAAAAGTCCCCTCCTGTGCCCCTTCTTCCAGGTGCTAGCCAAGAAACCAGGGCAAAAGTACCCTACAGTGCTGTTTGTACCTGCAGGTAAGCTCAGACCACAATCCCTCCCCAACCATAACCACCCTACCTCCCACCCCAGGCATTCTACCACCCCTTCAAAACTTTATGATCATGATGAACACACTTTGTTAATAAAAGTGTGTGAAGTGTCTAGTAATGGGTTCTGAAAGCAGCTTCTAAAGCTGCAGATTCAGCCACCAACTGGAGTAGTGGATGCTGCATCCCATCTCATGGAGCCATGTTATTTCTTGTCTTGACAATAATCTGAAAAACCCTGCCCCTCATGGTTGTGTTCCAAAAGCACCACCCATTATTGCTTCTATTGATATCATTATTTTTATTATGCAAAAGTACCTCATCATGTAGAACACTGGACCATGTTTCGCTGAAACATGTGCCTTTTTTCTGCTTGCAAAAATTGTACAAAAAGCAAAATGACCCAATTAACAAACACTCTCTATTCATAAAAATGTATTAAAAAAAAAAAACCTAACTTACCTAAGCTTCAAGAGGCTTACATAGAAATGCTAAGCTGCTAAAGTATATTCAAATCCCCTTCTGGTTCTTAGCATTGCCAACACATTCTGTACAAAAGCTAATATTTTCAGCCTGAGCCAGAACAAAGCACACATATGGTCATGTAAAGGAGGAGGAGCACCTTTTCATGTACTCAGGAAGCCATTCCAAGGGAGTCAATTTCCCTTTTTTTTTCCCCCAGAGCGTCAATGATGGTTTTCGCTGATAGAACTGAAGACAGCGTGGAGGAAGGGAAAAAGAAGAAAGGCACACACAAATCAATGATCTGCTTCCAATAAAAGTCTTGCCATCTGGTCTGACTTTCCTCCCTTACTGACAAATACCCAAAGCACCTAGGAGAAGAAACACAAAAACCAGATTCCAGTAAGATAATGTACATAATATATGTAATTTGTTGCTTAAATGATTAACTGAAAAAGTCAATTCAACCTGTGATAAAGGAAACCATAAATGCCCCCTTGACCTCTGGAATATTTAAAATTGCTGTGAAGATTACCTCATTCTTGTCTCAGAAATCATTAAGGGTTCACCATACAATTTGCAGAATGTCAGGGTTTCTAAGTGGCAATAAAATCTCCAATAGATTCAGGAAAGGGATTGACAAAGGCAAGTGAACTCAGTTATAAGCGTCCCTGCTCCATCAGCTTGTAACCATTTCACAAAATACTCAGAATTGAGTAACAATGCAATCCAGGTTCTCAGAGCAAAAGACTTCATTTTCCTTTAAACTGAAACCATTTATATAAGATGCATACAAAAGAGGGTATCTAATAGACCCTTTCCTTTTATTAATATCACTGTGATTAATTCAAATCGAACTACTTTTGCATGTCGGAAAATGGCAAAGTGGCCCTATTAATTTGTAATGATCATAGTCTACTTTAAGTGTTCATATCAGTTTATAGCATCCTCAGGTCAGTAGATTTATGATATGTCAGGGGCAAACTGATTTCTTTCACTTCCTCTCAGTCTAATGCAAATATTCACAAAGATACCAAGAAGAGTAAAATTGTGAGATGGTGCATTCTGTTTTTCAGTTATATGTTGCTGTTTTTAACTTTAGGCATTTTTAAAAAGTACTGCAGTGCAAGCTATCAAAAGAATTAGGATCCCATCCACATACCACATACCCCCCACTAATACATATATATGTGTGTGTGTATATATATATATATACACACACACACGCACACATACACATTAAAGCAATGTATTTCTTGTAAATATATAGTCACCATTTTTGAGAGCTTTTACTACCGGTGCGAAAAGATCCAGGTTCAAATCCTGCCACAATGACGCTCACCCCCAAACTCAGACAAAACCTCAGTTTCTGTACTTCTAAAGGGGTCACAATACATAGATGATGTGTGTGGTGTTTATGAATTCAGATGAGGCTATGTGTATAGATAGAGATATGTATGATAGATATAGTAGAAATTGAAATATCACATATATACAAGGTGATATATATACCCACTTGTGTGTATATTCACATACACATATATATGCACACTAACACATATGTGCAGCTGCACTACGTACATGTTGGGTGCAAAGTGCTGTTATTAGACATGTAGATAAATCACAGTCCTTGCCTTCAAGGAGCTTACAGCCTAGTAGGAATCTTTTCTTTGTTTACCATTTTTCTTTTTTTAATTTTTGTTTGTTTGTTTTCTTATACTGTTCATTTTTTTGTCTTTATTTTTTGTCTTTATTTTTTTTATTAAAATATTTTAAAATTTACATATACTTGCCATTAATTGTAATCCCCATGTATTCCCCATCACCATCTCACCAGTGCACCATCACCTCAGTCCCTCGTGTTCCCATCTTCCCTCAACCCTCCCCCTCCCCTCCCACCAGGTGTTCATTTTTTTTTTTTTTACAACATTTGATTTCTCCCTTCAGGTGTAGTCCCCATAAATCTCCCACCACCACACCATGAACCATCACCATAGTCCCTTTTGCTTGTCCATCCCCTGTTTTCACCCTTCTCCCTCTCTCTGCTGCTGCTGTATACCTCAAATTTATAGTTCGCCTGCTAGTTTTGTCTTTTTTATATGACCAAGAAAACTGAAAACTCACTCAATGCATATCTACTCACATGTTACTACATCTATATTAATTCTCACATTTCTTTTTAAGTTGGGTGTAGAAGTATTTAGCCTCAGATATATTTTAACATGAGAACTTACCCCAAAAATTAATTCTATCTGTCTTATATTTTAACCTCCATCTCTTGAACATATCCCTTAAACACCCTCTTTCAACTTAAAATTCCCCCTTATTGCCCCATTTCTCCCACCTGAGCAGTCAAACACTTCACAAAGCCTGTACTTTCTGTTTCCTTCCACCTAGTCACACATCATTCACCATTCCAATGGATCATCCATTGGGCTTGTGTCTACCTAGGATTAAAATTCCCAGGTCAGAGTTCAGCATTTTTTTCAGTAGAGAGTACTGAAAAATGTTCCCGAAAGTCTTGCAAAGTATAAATTATATTCTTATAAATACAAGATATAAGAGGGGTAGTTGCTTTACATCCTCACCAATTCTGGTCTTTTTTTGTTCATTTTAGCCATTTTGGTGTATATGTGCTAAGATTTCATTATGGTTTTACTTGACATTTCTCTTATGAATAATGATGCTGAACGAATTTACATATATTCACTCAATTTCCTATTTAGGTATTCTGCCTCTTTTTCTACTGCATTTTTCTCTTTTGCAGGCTTGAAATCTTTACATATTCTGGATAAGAGTCATTGGTGTAATATATGTATGGCAAATATATTTTTTAAATATATTTTATTTTATTTATATTTTTTGGCATCAATTGTGGTCCCCATGGATTTCCCACCACCATTTCACCAGTGCACCATCACCTCAGTCCTTTGTACTCTTTCTTCCCTCAACCATTCCCTCCTCCCTCCCCACGAAGTGTCCCTGATTTGTCCATGTCTTTCTGTTTTTGTTGTGTGTTTATTATTATCATTGTTATTGTTATTATTCTTTTCCTTGGCCATTTATTTGGTTCCCCTATATTCCTCTTAGGGGTGAAGCCATCCAGTATTTTCCTTTGCCTTCTGACTTATTTCGCTGAGCATAATCCCTTCTAGTTCCATCCATGTTTCTATGAATGACTCTAGTTTATCTTTTTTGATTGCTGAATAGTATACCATTGTGTATATGTACCTCACCTTCTTGATCCAATCATATGTTTTTGGGCATTTAGGTTGTTTCCAAGTCTTACGTGCAAAAAACATAGGGGTGCAGGTATTCTTTTGAATCAGTGTTTTTGTGTCTTTTGGGTATGCTTAGGAGTGGGATTGCTGGATTATAGGGGAATTCCATTTTCAGTAGTTTGAGGAACTGTCACACTGCTTTCCATAATGTTTGGACCAGCTTGCATTCTCACCAGCAGTGTAAGAGAGTTCCTTTTTCTCCACATCCTTGCAAACCTTTGTTGTTGCTACTTTTTTTGATATGTGCCATTCTCACAGGTGTGAGGTTGGAATCTCATAGTGGATTTGATTTGCATTTCTCTGATGACAAGAGATGCTGAGCATATTTCATGTGCCTGTTGGCCATTTGCTTTTCCTCTTTGGAGAAATGTCTTTTTAGCTCTTCTGCCCATTTTTTGACCGGATTATTTACTTTGTTTTTGTTTAGTCTGGTCAGTTCTATGTAGATCTTTGTGATAAGTCCCTTGTCAGTAGTGTTGTGTGCAAAGATTTTCTCCTAGTCAGTGGGATGTCACTTTGTTTTGGTTAGTATGTCTTTTGCTGTACAGAAGCTTTTAAGTTTGATGTAATTCCCAGCTGTTTATCTTTTCCTTCACTATCTCTGCTTTGAATGTTGTGTCTTTAGAGATGTTACTAAGGTGTATGTCATGTAGAGTTTTGTCTACTTTTTCTTCTATATATTTTATGGTTTCAGTTCTCCATTTTGAGTTGTTTTTTGTGCATGTTGAAAGGCAGTATGCTAGTTTCATTCTTTTGCATGTAGCAGTCCAGTTTTCCCAGCACCATTTATTGAACAAGCTGTCTTTATTCCATTGCATATTCTTGCTCCTTTGTCAAACCCTCCTTTGGGGGTTTATTTCTGGGCTTTCTATTCTATTCTATTGGTCTATGCTGTTTTTATTCCAATACCATGCAGGTTTTAGTATTGTTGCTTTGTAGTATAGTTTGAAGTCTGGAATTGTGATACCTCCATTCTCCTTTTTTTAGTCAAGAGATCTTTGGCTTTTCAAGTATTTTTGTGTCTCCATATGAAATTCATCAATATTTGTTCTATTTCTTTGAAGAATGTTATTGAAATTTTTATTGGAATAGCATTGACTCTGTCTATAGATTGCTTTTGGTAGAATGGCCATTTTGATGATGTAAATTCTTCCAATCCATGAGCAAGGGATATCTTTCCATTTCTTTGTGTCTTCTTATATTTCTTTTAGCAATGTTTTACCATTTTTTTGTAGAGGCCCTCCACCTCTATGGCAAATATCTTTTACCACTCTTCTCATCTACCATTTTACTTCATGATATCTTTCATGAACAGAAATTCTTAATCTTAATTTTCTTACTGTATCCATCCCATTTTCTTGTTGTGGACTGCCTACTTTGCTGAAAGCTGTATTATTTTTCAAAACTAGATCTGCAATCAATCTGATAGCGATTTGTATATACAGTGTAAGGTAGGATATTATTTAATTTTGAATCCCTAGTACCTAATACAGAATTCAGTTAGTCCTTAGTAAAGACTGTCAAAATAATTAATGAGATAGCATTTTTGGCAATACACAAAGGAAAAATAAAATTATTACCAGGGCTGTGTGACCCTATAAACCTTCCCAGAATTTCTTGTTCTAGGTTTCCTCACCTCTAGTCATTGTCCACTTACTATGTGGATAACTTCTACCAGTTTTTTATCCAATCCCTAAACTTAAACCAACAGCTAAAAACCCAGAATTTTTGTTTTGACCATTTTGATTAAAGAAGTCTCATCTTGGGAAAAGCATAGCCTTTTCACACCCTAACATATGTATCTAGAGGCTTCCAAAAATCTAAAATCATCTTCAGCCACAAAACCAGACTGCATGGATAGTAAAGTGCTGCTTAAAATCTTTTTTAAAATAAGACATTTTAAAATCAAAACAAAGATTATAAAGTGCCATAAATAGAAAGCTAACTGCTTTTCACTTTCTAGCGGTCCTTTTTAAGAAATGTCAAAAAAGATACACAATCTTATTCCTGCTCCTAGACTAGAAAAGAAATGTATCAGGCATTGTGGGTTGAATTTGCTCTGATATTAACATACCCACATTTTACTCCTTACATGTCCCAAGTGTTTCCATGGATTCATATTTCCTTCTGAGCCTTAAAGATATTGAAATTCAGTCCGGCGTTGGTGGTATAGTGGTGAGCATAGCTGCCTTCCAAGATATTGAAATTCAATATGAAAGGTGACAAGATAAAAACAGGGATGTGATAAAAATCTTAGACTTGATCCAAAAAGGAGTAGAAAACCTCATTCAGACCTAATGAGAAAAGATGCAATAACCAAATCAATGGCAGAGAGAATTATGTTGTCAGTGGTGGAAGAGGTTGCATAGAAAACAATTAGTTCCTGATCCAAGACAGTGACCTAGGAAATAGAATAATGGAAAATGGAAATGCCCGATTACAAAGAATCTCAATTTAGTAGTAATTTCTTGTCCAAATAAAGGACACAGGAAGACTGCGGGTTCCCTGGCAAGATGATAACTGACCACTGGAAAAGCAACCCAACCCTGCAAGAGTGAGAAGGAAGATGGGCAATTCTGTTTTCTACATTTCTTCTTTGTGTGCTCTGTAAGGTAGACACATACAGAACAGAGACTGAGAACAAAGGGAGCCAAAACCCAGTTCAGGGTCCTGCCATAGCCTGTAAAGGCAGGTACACCAAAGGATGGCATACCGATATCATTATTAGCAGCTCCCCCATGGGTAACCCAAGTGTCTGATGTTAAGAAAGGGACTTAGATGGCAAGGAGAACTGACTCTAGTCTGACAGATATTTACTGAGGACTTCTTGCAGGCAGGCCTATCAATGGGCTAAGCAATGCTGTTTATCAAATTATCTCAAGCTTTCAACAGCCAGAAGATATGAATTCAAGTTCAAATTCTACCCCTTATTAACTGGGAGCACCTTTGTTGAATTGTTTATTCCTTTGTCAACTTTCTCATGTGTAAAAATGAGCATATCTGATTAAATCTCCAAACTTCCTCCAGATCTGAAACTCTGTGGTACATTTTCAGATGTTTACTTCCCAATGGGGTTCAAAGGTAATCAGCTCGCACCACTCATCATTTTTTTGTCTAAGGGTTTATTTCCCTAATCAGATTCGGGAAAATTTTCAGACTCTCTCTGTCTCTTACTTCCAATCTAATAAAGCTGATAAGAATTTGTTTTGTATTTCATTTAGTGTCATTATTCATTCTAACAGTCACTGTCTAACCATTTCCTTGCTTATAGTGTAATGAGCTATTAAAGAGCTACAATGGCATGGTTTTCAAATTTGCATCCTCTTTCACTGAGGTAGATTGATTTTAAACTGATTAAAATATCTCAGAATTTCAAATATAATTTTGAAAATGCAACAGATTTTCAAAACTCCCTCATGACTCTGCCCTGCCAAGGAGGTTGCCAACTCTTCCTGATTGCCAAGAAAGACAAATAAATAATCCTGACAGTGGTTTTGAAATGAGAAGTGAATGTCCAGCTATTAATATGACAATGCCTCCTTAACCAATGACTTCCAGATAGTCCCATAGGCACCAGGGCTAATGTCTCAGATTTCCTCAGGAGAACATCATCCTGGATCAATCTGCTCACTTAGCAGATAGGAATTACAGTCATTTTCCCTCACTACACGAGTGTCCATCCTTTCAAAACCCTGTTAAAATTCATCACTTCAGTGAATCATTTGAAAGATCTTTCTAGTTGTCAATGCAGATTGACCTTAACCTCCTTGCTTATAATCCTAGATTTAATGCTTTACATCAGTGGCCTTTTGATCTAACTCTGGAGCTGGTCATTTGCATGTCCTCTTTGGAGAAGTGTCTTTTAAGTTCTTCTGCCCATTTTTTGACTGGATTGTTTACTTTGTTTTTCTTGAATACCATCAGCTCTTTGTAGATCTTTGTGATCAGTCCCTTATCAGTTGTATGGTATGCAAAAGTTTTCTCCCAATCAAGAGGGTGTCTCTTTGTTTTGCTGCACAGAATCTTTTTAATTTGATGTAATACCAGCTGTTTATCTTTTCCTTCACTTTCTTTGCTTTGGGGGATGTGTCTTTAAAGATGTTACTGAGATGTAAGTAATGTCAACGGTGCACTATTTCTAACATACGGAAGAAAGCAGATAATACAGCAAGTAGCCATGCACTTGTTGCTCAGATTTAGAAAATGTTAATATCCTTTTTATTAGGTTTTAAAAAGAAGTAAAATAACTATCCATGGAGCTAAAGTACTGCTAGTCCACTACTCCTGCTTCCCTTTTTTCTCTGGACAGAGGTAAGTACATAATGATATTTTTCAGAACACAAGTCTTTGGGGTGTGTGTTCTTGGAGGAGAGAAACGTATCATCTTGAATCAGCTTGACACATGCTAGAGATAAATATTCAAATAATGAAAAAATGAATGAGTTGCAGAATTTGTTGATGATGATCATAATTATTTTTAGCCTTCACTGTACCTAATAGGGACTCTATAAATGTTTCATGAGTTGGGGAATAAAAAAATCTTTATCTCTTACCAAGAATATTTTCACCAGATTTGTCATGTTCCTTACTTCTTCATGTTGGTTAGTAGCATGCATTTGCCTCCAACTCTTAACAAAAAAAAAATGCATTCCCAACTTTAGGCTTTGTAAATACCCAACACAGAAACTTGATATCGTTGCAGAACTGGTAACGATGGACGTTGAGACCAACTTGATTTCCAGAGAATTAATTTCAGATGCAAAAGAGAAAGGAAGGAATAGAAAAATAAGTGAGGAGATGTGATATAACAAGGAAGAAATCCACCAAATTTATGTCAGAGACTTTTTGCATTTAACTTGAGGGGAAAATATTTTAGACTCCATTTCACAAATCTCTTGTCAGGACAGACCAGTCCTAATAACTTGACACACAGTTATGGAAGCGCGTGTGTGCACACTCACAACCCCCTCCACCACACACACACACACACACACACATACACTCTGCTTATTTGTGTCTCTCCTTCAGTGCATGACTCCAAGCAGTCTCCTGGGGAACACACAGACTTAGAAATGTACTGTAGAAGCAGTAGAATTTTTGCTCTCACTACAGGAAGCTTCTCATAGTTAATAGAACTGGCCACACAACATGCACATTTTCTGTAGGACGCTGGCAGGCTCTTCTGTACTTCTATGTCTTCTTAACCACCTGTTTCTTTGATTGAAAGATATTGATGTTTCCATACAGATTTGCAGCAGAAGACTTGGTTTATTCATTTCTCCCTCTGAGTGAAGCTTTTCAAAATGAACATACTGAACATCAAATTATCATTCCATTAAGCACTTAAAATTATAGACAGCTGAGCCAATCCTGCTACCCTCCCTATTCCCAGCATACCATCTAATAAGCCAGCTACTCATTCCAGATGATCAATTTGCTTAGCTGTGATGGTAATTTACAAAATCCAGTGTTTTGCTCCAAAACCATTGAAAGGCAATCTCGAATGATAGGTTATCCTTTAGATACTCTGTGGAGACCTACATGGACTCTTGCATTTTGGTGTCCAACCCCAGCAGTTCTTGGTATCAGGTCTTTACCACTGGTTCCACTGATTCCAGTATTACCACTGATACAGTACCACTCCATGTGAAATGTGGTTGTTGTCTAATACCTTTTACACAATACAAGTGACCATTAGAAGGGGGATGCATGATCATATCCATCAACTCATTAATTAATGAATTCACTCAGCATCTACTGACTACCTGCTATATTTTAGGCACTGTGCCGTGGACTAAGGACTAGAAGACATTAGAAACAGTCACTGCCTTCATGGAGCTCAGAGTCTAACAAGAAAAAGATACTCAATAAAAAGAAGAGAGTGTGATGGCCTGTTAAAGGGACAGAGACAGGGTGCCATCCTTAGATACATATTGATCAAGCACTTTCTGAAGAAAATGAGAAGCCCTTTCAAGAAAATGAGAAGCCACATTTCTTCTATGCTCACCATACAGGGGGTTGTGTACAACTTGTCTACATTTCTTCTATGCTCACCATCCAGGGGGTTGTGTACAACTTGTCTACAGAGATTAAATAAATGACCATTTGTGATGGAGTGAGTCACCACGATTTCCAGTTTCCCAGTAGTCCCTTGTTGCTGCCCCTCACATAATTGAGTTGCACATGAATTGAGTTGCTCATTGTCTCAAAATATATGCTATCATGCCTTCCTTCTGATCATGCTCTTTCTTCTTGGAATGTTTCTGTCTGTTGCTTTTTTAGAAATCTTACTGGTTCAAGGCCAGGCCCACTTTTCTCTGAACCTCTGAAGTACTTGGTTCTATTCATAAAACACAGAGCACTGAATAAGATGCTCTTGCATTATATTTGGGGTCTGGACTTCCACAGTGGATTGTGAACCTCCCAGGGGTTCATGTTTTATTGGAGAGCATAGAGTGTCCTATACAAGTTTCAATAACTATTTGTTTATGTAATTAGAACATGTTTAGCTTTACCTGGCTTCACCATGTTCAGTTTAGCTTTACCTGGTTAAGTCATGACTGACTGTGTGTGAGTCTGAAAATCCCTCAGACTTAAACAGTTTGAATCATCATATCACCTTTAAATTGTTGAATTTATAAGTCTAATGAAAAAATCTCTTTGGCTGGATACATGAGAGAGATTACAAAGCTTTGTTTCTGTGTTCTGTATTTTTTCTAAATCTTCCAATTAATTTTATGCCAGAACAGAATTTTAAAAAGCTCTTATTAGAGCTTTTTAGAAAGCTCTATAGAAAGTCACAAGCACTTCACTTGTGCTTGTCAAGTAATTCATTTGACACTAGTATGCCTTGTGAGATTGTGGAAGGAGGGAGCTTCTGTTAGCTGTGGGAGGGGGTCTATTCCTGCAGCTTGGTGGGAGAGACTGACTGTGGAGGCAGGACCCTTCATCTTGTCAGTCTTCCATGTGATCTTGATTGTGATGTTGAGCACATGAAATCCAGGTCCCTGCTACCTCTTAACCTTACATAGATTTAGTGAGCTTTTTTCTTAATTGGCATTTTCAGAGTCAGCATAGAAATGACATTTGATAAATCACAATGAGGACTGAATTCCACTGTCATATTGAAAAGAAATATGAATCTTTTTAAACTCTGGCGTCTTACAGTTGAACAGAGGAAAATACAAGAAAAACATTCATTCTATAGGCATGAAAATAAAGCACAAGTATCCATAATCCCATATAGCCTTGATGTTCTCCAATTTTCTCCTGGCTGAGCCAGCTCATCGCTCAAGTTAGTTGGGTCTAGGTGCCCAGGGCCTCAGTCAAGGACTATCTCCAACTGATCTTATGATTTTATTAAATTCTGCAGATAGTCCCAGTTTTGAGGAAACTAAGGCGATCACAGCACAGTAATGGGTCCAAGCTGGTGTTGTGTTGCAGAGAGTCCCTAGTTGAATTTATTGGCATTTATAGGCCATAGCCAAGAATTGGGAGTAGATGTATGTGAGACAACCATCTGGGTGTCAGCAGGTGATAGATGGGGATGTTGACCATGTTGGGTTTGGATAGTCTATGACTAGATCTTAATATGTAATGCCATTCACAGAAACATGGATGAAGCTAAAAGGGATTATACTCAGTGAAATAAGCCAGAAGGAAAAAGAAAAATATCAGATGGTTTCACTTATAGGAGGAATATATGGGAACCAAATAAGGGATCAGGGTAAAAAATAAAATAATAAATAAACAAAATTAGCAGGTAACTATATATCAGAGACATTCTGCAAAGGAAAGGGAGACAGTAGAATCAAAACAGAAGAGAGAAGAGCACAAGGAACTGTGATGAGGGTGCACAGATGAATTGGTGGACCCAAAGCGAACCCATCAAGTTGGGATATGTTCCTGTCCAACCTCACAGCTGCCATGTAGGAGGGAGGCAAATCATAAATCCACTGGTGAGATGCAAGCACTAAACCAATGGTTGCTTCAGGGCTAATGACAGCCTTTGACCCAGAGAGTAATCAGGGCAAAGGTCATCCTAGGCAATACTACTAGAAATTACTTAGAATGAGCAGAGGGCTCAAATTGAGTAAATGGAGCAGCACACAAACACTGCTTTCAAAGCTATTTCATCCTGGTGGAGAGCATCTACCTAGTGCATATGAAATATACAAAGCCAGTCAGGGACTTAAAGCACTCTGTTATACTCTGTAACAAAACATGGGAATGAAACACACAGAGGTCAGAAAACAAACTGCTAATTACATATACTGAAAAACAAGATGAGGCAAAGTTTATTCTTCTGTTTGTTGGTTGGTTAGTTGGCTGAGTTTAGGGTAACCAGAATCATCTTGAACCAGAACTTCATTTTAATATCAAAATATAATCAAAAGTTAGGCAATATTCCACTAAGTTCAAGTCGCAGATAAAATAAAAAAAAAAAACAGAATATAAGGGTTGATTAAAGAGTTTTTCTCAACAATAAAAATTGGAAAACCCATTAAGATTTTTAAAAATTCAACTTTTGAACAAAAATAAATAATAGATAACATTTAAAGTAATACATTAGAGAAATATTTTATGACTAATATGTAAATAAGCAAATTAATTTGTAAAAAGCAACACCCCAATAGACTCCAACAGGCACAGATAATACACAAAAGAGGAAATGTAATTGGAAAGGTTCCTTTGTTAATTAAAAAAAGAAAAGAAAACCATAATGTCATTTATTTATGTGTTTATTTAGACGATGTTTGCTTTCTTTTCTCAGGTGTAGTCCCCATAGAATTTCCATCATCAATTCACCTATGTACTATCACCATAGTCCCTTGTGCTCTTCCTGTCCCTGCCTTGATTGCAATCCTTCCCTCTTCCCTGCGAATGTCTCTGACTTGTAGTTGTCTGTTTATTTTTGTGGGTTTTTTGTTGTTGTTGATGTTATTATTATTTTTTCCATGATCCCTTAAATTCCCTATATACTATATATATTCCCTCTATACTATCTGGTATTTTTCTTTTTCCTTCTGATTTATTTCACTAAGAATAATCCCTTCAAGCTCTACCCATGTTTCTGTGACTATATCTAGTTTATCTTTTTTGATTGCTGAATGGTATTCCATTCTGTATATATACCACATCTTCTTGATCCAGTCATCTATTTTTGGGCATTTGGGTTGATCCAAGTTTTACCTATTATAAATAATGCTGCAATAAACATAGGGGTGTATGTATTCTTTTGACTTAATGTTTTTGTATCCTTTGGGTAAATCCCTAGGAGTGGGACTGCCAGGTCATATGGTAGCTCCATTTTTAGTAGACTGACGAACCTTTATACAGCTTTCCACAGAGGTTGGACCAGTTTACATTCCCACCAGAAGTGTAGGAGAGTTCCTTTTTCACCATATCCTCACCAACATTTGTAGTTGCTAGTTTTTTTAATATGTGCCATTCTTATTGGTGCAAGGTGGTACCTCATTGTGGTTTTAATTTGCATTTCCCTAATTATGAGAGCTATTATATTGAACATTTTTTCACATGCCTGTTGGTATTTTCATGTCCTCTTTGGAGAAGTGTCTTTTAAGTTCTTCTGCCCATTTTTTGACTGGATTGTTTACTTTTTCTTGAGTCCCATCAGCTCTTTGTAGAAATTTGTGATCAGTCCCTTATTAGTGGTATACAGTGCAAAAGTTTTCTCCCAATCAGTAGGATGTCTCTTTGTTTTGGGTAATGTCTCTTCTGCTGTACAAAAGCTTTTTAATTTGATGGAGTCCCAGCTGTTTATCTTTTCCTTCACTTTATCTGCTTTAGGTGATGTGTCTTTAAAGATTTTATGTATGAGACATACTGAGATGTATGTCATGTAGTGTTTTGTCTATATTTTCTTCTATATATTTTATGGTTTCAGATCTCATGTCTAATTCCTTAATCCATTTTGAGTTGGTTTTTGTGCATGGTGTGGGGTAGTAGCCTAGCTTCATTCTTTTGCAAGTAACAGTCCAGTTTCCCACCATCATTTATTGAACAAACTGTGTTTGTTCCATTACATAATGTCATTTTTTAAAGATTTTATTTATTTTTACATAGAAGAACTTGGGTATAGTCAGAGGTGTGGAGGAGTAAAAGGACTCATCAGAGATAGAATGGGGAACAGAACAGGAGGATCCACTGAAACACATTGCTGAGAGGAGCAGCAGGCGAGGCAGGAGAGGTCTGCTGCACCTTATGGGTCACCTCCCTGGCCGGGGATCGAACTCACACTGCAGTGGCAGCAGATGCTTCATATTGCTGCAACTTAATCCCTTGAACCACCAAGGAGGCCCCTAATGTCACTTTTAATCATTATAAGTAGGACCCAATCTGGCAACAGTGAAATGTGGGTATATTATTTATTTTTTACAGGCCAGAGGTGCAGAGGGTGAGAGGATCCACCAGAGACAGAGTGGGGAGCAGAAGAGCAGAGCTACTGAAATGCACTGCTGAGGGGAGCAGCGGGCGAGGCAGGAGAGATCTGCTGCACCATGTGGGTCCCCTCCCTGGCCGGCGGCAGGGATCGAACTCATGCTGCTGTAGCTGCAGTTTACTTCATAATGCGTTGCTTAACCCACTGCGCCACCAGGGAGGCCCGGGTATATTATTTTAATGATTTATACCAATACAAACCTTTTTTGGAGACAATATAGCAATATATATCAATACATAAAAGCACCTCTCTTGACTCATTCTCTGGAAGTGTTGAAGGAGGTATTAAAAAAAAAAAAAAAAGGCTATACACAAAAAGGCATTCAGTAGTGCTTTTAATAACAAGTATTGGAACTGTTTAACAGTGAATAGTGGTTAACTTAGCCATGGTACATGAGCTCTTTAATAACATAATATCATGGCTATAAAATAGAATTGATGGAGAGAAACAATATAAGAAGCATTTATTATTGACTGTTAAGTAAAAATTATAAGCAATATAAAATCCTATTCATCCACTGATTATAATTACACTATAGTATATCTGCAGGTGGATAAAATTTTAAATCTTGGGTAGGAGTTTTTAATATTTTTATTTAATATTTTCCTACCATATTCTCAAAGTATTGTTACCATAGACGTAATTGGAGTTAGGGGAACCCACCATGAAAGCACAAGCAGAAACAGCCACAGTCCATTCCTGGTACAAGCCGTCAACATTAAGCTCCCACACAGATTCTGCCACAGGCAGATTTCAGAGCTGCCTCCGAGATGCTGTCCTTGACTCCCACACTGCAAAGATTTTCCAGTTCCCCCTTAGTCACCTCATTCATGCTTAAGGAAGAAAGCGCAGCTACCAGACAGGGTGACAACAGATGTCCAGGCACGGAGCCATCCATAGCTGTTATTTTTCATTCACGTAGGCATGTGCCGGATCTAGCAGATGAGAACCAGACCTACCCTCTTCCCGTGTTGGGTTTTTTTGTGTTATTTTTTTCCCCCTTCTGCTTCTGCTGTAACAGCTAAGTGCCAATTATCTCCGGAGCGTGAAAGCAAATATTGTGATAGCCCAACAAACTCTACAAATGTTAGAGGACACTGGTGGAGATAATTGTCTTTCCTGGCCTGTGTCTCTTTATTCATTGTAACAGCTCTCATTAAAGCAAAATCTAGTAGGTGCAAAGTTCTGTGCTAATACCTTTAATACTTTGCATTCTTTTTATTTTTCTCTTGAATCTCTTGACATTTTGTCTTGTCATTTTGTCCCTCCTGAATCCAGAGAAAAGCTTGTTCTTATTTGCCCAGAAATGGCTCCATCAAACCATCCATCCCTTCTCAGGACCCACTAAACATGGGTGCTATGAAGATTCTCTTCAAATTGTTGAAGGCTTGAGATATTGCTCTGTAGATATATTGTCTAATATTCTGTCTAGAGTGCTCAGAGAAAGAGATCAAGAGAGTAAGCGGAAACTAGAGACAGAGAGAGAAGAGAGAGGGAGAGAGAGAGATGGCAGGAGGAGAGACTGACATTGACATTTTAAGGAACTGGTTCAGAGACTGTGGTGGCTGGCATGAAATCCAGAACTGCAATGCAGACCAGCAGTTTGGAGACTCAAGGAAGATCTGATATTGCAGCTCCATTTCAAAGACAGGTTAGAGGCAGAATTCCTTCTTCCTCAGGAACCTCAGTCTATATGTTTTTTAGGGCTTGACCCTCTTGGATGGGCCCCATGCACATTTCTGAGGGTAAAGCTACTTTATTCAGTCTATTAATTTAAATGTTAGTTTCATTAAAAAAAAAAAAAACCTTCACTGAAGCATAAACTTGTTTGACCAAACATCTGCGTGCCATGACCCAGTCAGGCTGACACAGTAAATGAACCATCACAACAGGCCTCCTAGAGCAGCAGGTATTAGATTAGTAGATATTACATGAATGCACATTTTGCTATCTGGTGGATTTATTTAAAAAAAAAAATTAAAGGGGCTCATTCGTGGGCAACGTGCTCCTAGACCCAGGACTATTCAAACTGATATTGGATGACATCTATTAGGGAAGCTGCACAAAAGTTAACCTTCTTCCTAAGAAGCTGGACCACAGGGTCTCTAATGACTCTAAATAATCTTGCAATTCTAATATTGCATTATTGTATGACTAATATAAGTAATTCACGCAAACTCCTTTTAGCTACAAAAATAATGAGAAGTACTAAGTAAGTTACCTTCCCTCATGCCATTTTATGGAAAAACAAATTGAGATTTGAGGAAATTTAATGGCCCATCCTGGAAGTATCATCCAGGTCTTCTCACCCAGGCGTGTTCCATTACAATGTGAACTGAGATACACAGGAAATGTTTCAAGTCAATCATTGTCGACAATCACTCCTTGAGCTCGCCGCCACACTGTTCATTGATCTGCCTTCAAGAAGTAGCAACGTGTGTGCATAAAGCATAAAATGGACTCCAAGAACAAAATGGGGTGAAGTTTATACTAGACTAACACAAAAGCCCTCTTGAATATACTCTTCTTTCTTGGTCGGGAGACAAGTCCAAAAGGAGCAAATTGGGGCCCAGAGAAAAGGAGACCTGAAAAAAAGGAGCCCAGATCACCACGGAGGAAATTATAATGGAATTTAGAAATGCATCCCCAGGCATTCTTAATATGGGACCTCTACTTAAAGTAACATCTTGGTTATACAAATATCAGCCTGCTGACTTTTGGAATAAAAAATCTACAAGGCAAGCAAACCTTGCTTTTGCTAATATTGGCCACCTTTTATTGAGTAACTTCAATGGCTAATTGTACTAACAAATTCTTTATAATCTGTCTGGGAGAAAGTAAGGAGGAAGGGAAAGAAGATGATGAAGGAGAAAGGAAGATCATCCTGTCTTGTATTTATCAAAATACCTCAGGCACACCTGAGAGATATTGAGGATTAGGTTCCAGATCACCTCAATAAAGTTAAGGTCTCGATAGAGTCACACCAATTATTTGGTTTTCCCGTACATATAAAGTTACATAGACTATCACGTGTGCAGTAACATTATGTCTAAAAAAATGTGCACATTGAGGCCTCCCTGGTGGCACAAGAGATTGAGCACCACACTGTGGGGTGGCTTCTGCAGCCACTGCAGCACAAATTAGACCCCCGGCCAGGGACAGGACCCACATGGCCAGGCAGACCTCTCTTACCTTGCCCGCTGTTCCCCTCAGCAGTGTATCCTGTTCTGTTCCCCACTCTGTCTCTGGTGAATCCTCTCACCACCCCATACCTCTGACCTGTATCCCAGCTCTTGTATGCATAAATAAATAAATTTTTTTTAAAAAAAATGTGCACTTCTTCATCTAAAACTTCAGTGAGCTGTAGTCTTCCTGCTGGTGGATGTGCCCTTGATGTGGAGGGCTGCTGACTGAACATAGATCACCATAACAGATGTAATGGTGAGGAAAAGGTTCGAAACATTGCAAGAATTACCAAAGTGTGGCACAGAGACATGAAGTGAGCACATACTGTTGGGGAAATGGCACCAACAGGCTTGCTTGCCACAGGGTAGCCACTAACTTTCTACCTATGAAAAACATAGTATGTGTGAGGCACAGCAATGAGGTAGACCTGCAGTTAAGCTGGTGGTTGAGAATTTGGTCTTTGAGTACATGGACCTCATCCCTTCCTAATACAACCAGCAGTGGTGACTTCATAAGGACCTAAATCCTATCTCTGCCTGTGAACAAGCTGGTCTCCTCCAACAGAGAAAATATAAATGAGGATTCTTGGTAAATGAGGATTTAATTAAAAGGCACAAATACCATTGTACCACCCACAGCCCCTCTGCCCTCTTCCACATTCCCTCTTTCCTGACCTCCTCTTCCTGCCACAATCATACCTCCAGCATCCATGCTTGGGTGATAGGCACTGGCACCTCAAGACGCTTGGCAAAGACATTCCTTTAATAGTTAATTTATTCACTGCTTTTTTTGTTGGAAAGGAATTTTTCTTTCATGCTTCATGGTGTCTTTAGCCCATTGAAAGCATTTCTCATACATTTCTCTTTGTACTTTCTTAAAAGAAGTAATTATATAATGGCTGACTTCTTTTGGTTATGTAGGAAATCAACATCTCAGTAGCTTTTTCAGACATACTTAATAAGAAAGCCATTAGAAAGGCAAAAGAGAACCCTATCATTATTTTCTGGTTTCCTCCTTAATTATAGACAATCGTTCCTAAGGAGGGGGGACAGCTTCTGTGACAAAAGTTGTCTAGCATTTAACAGAACAATTTAGAACCAGATTGAACAGATCAACGTTATGTCAACTTGCAGATGCTTTACAAAAACTGCTTAGAGGATGCTTGGGTGGGATAAGAAGCTAATCAGCCTTTCCTCCTTTCCCTTCACTCAAAAAACAGAGGTTCATTTTTATTTTGTTTTCTTTTGTTCCTATGCTTAGGAAGATTCAGGTAATGCCAGCTAAAAGACTCTTATTAAGGCATGATACGTTCCAAAATTCTTACATTTCCTTTCTTATGCAACACAAATTTTATCACCATCATAAAGTCTCCTGTCATTTTTCCCACTTCTATATTCTAATGTTTGGCTATAATCCTATCTTTAGAAAATTAAAGTTTCCTTATGCTGTCTATCTTAGTTCTGGCTTCCATAACAAAACACCATAGGTAGAATGACTCATAAACACATAAATTTATTTCTCACAGTTCTGGAGGACAGGAAGTCCAAAATCAAGATGCCAACAGATTCAAGATCTGGTATGACCTGCTTCCTGGTTCAAAAAACAGCCACTTTCTCATCATAGCCTCACATGGTAGAAGAGAAAGGGAACTCTCTAGAGTCTCTTTACTCAGAACATTAACTCCATTCATTAGGTCTTTATCCTCATGACCTAATCACCTTGTGAAGTTCCCACCTCTCCATGCCATCAACTGGGGTCAGATTTCAATATATAAATGTAGAGAGAACACCAGTTTCAGTCTGTTGCATTGCCCTTAGTCCCAAACAAGTCTATAGCCCTAAGCCAGAGAAATATCCTCTGAGTTCAGACTAGATGTTGGTGGTGGGGACATAGTAACTTCCAGACACAGACACATGTCAAATGCTCTGAATCTAGAAGGAAATAATCTCTGTACAAGAAAGTCATGAAATGGCAAACAAGATATACCTTACATACCTGTTTCTTATTCAAGCTATTTACTTGTCTGACTTCCCAAAATGCACAAAATTAAAAGAAAATTGTCAATGGCCTCTTTATAGGAGACCATCCCATCAATACTCTATGAAAGCTATACTGGCTTCTAACCACATACAACTTCTCATTCTGTTTACCCAAACCTGCCCAGTGATGCTCTACAATCTTTGATATGTAGTTTAAAAGGTCAGAATTAGAACTCGAGGGTCCACAATCATGTGCCTATAGAATTTAGGCTAGCTTTTCCTGTATTTTAGTTTTACTTGTAAAATAAGAAGGACAAACAGCTTTTTGCTTCACTAAACTGTTTGGGAATCAAATAGATAATACAGCCAAAACCCCTTGAAAATTATAAAGCATACAATGAATTCTCCACAGCTTTCTATTGAATTAACCCAAATAGTGTGGAAGTACTTGGCCATCTATTTTATGTACATTGTTCAGGTAACCGCTATTATTTTTCTTACCTACAAAGAGTTGTATCCAGGTGAGATTCTACCAAAGCCTCTTAAAGGTCAATCTATACTTCTCTAAAATGCAAGAAGTAGTGTGGGTACAGGGACATTACTCAGAGCTATCGGCTTTACATTCACCTAATATGCCCCTCTCCAACCTCTCCTGTGACACAAATGGGAACATCTAGTATCTGAACTAGGCATTCATTTTTCCATAGTAAGTAATTCCTTTTTACAAACCTTTTTGGAATGTTTTTCAAAACACTTTACAAATTTAATTTTAAAAATCAAACAGTAGAGAAGGCTATCAAGTGGGAATAGGTAGAGGGCCTCCCTGGTGGCGCAGCGGGTTGAGCGTCGCACCATGAAGCATGCACCACAGTGCAGCACAAGTTAGATGCCCAGCCAGGGAGGGGACCCACATGGCACAGCAGACCTCTCCTGCCTCGCCTGCTACTCCCCTCAGCAGTGTACTTCAGTCGATCTGCCTGTTCTGCTCCCTACTCTGTCTCTGGTGAGTCCTCTCAGCTCCTTTGCCTCTAGCCTGTACCACAGCTCTTGCATGCGTAAATAAATAAATCTTTTAAAAAAAAAAAAAACTTCTAAAAAAAAAAAGTGGGAGTAGGTAAAGTCTGCAGTTCTCCAATCCTCCCCCAACTCCTTCCCACTCTCCATCTCAACTATCATTCACCACCACCAGGGCAACCACTGGTGTGTTTTGTGTTTGAATATTCTGAACATTTTTAACACAAATAGGATCAATGCATGCTATTCTTCAATTGTTTCTTAATTTAATATGTTAGTTTTCCATATTAATACATATATTTATCTACTTCATTTTAATAGCTGTAAATCATTGTATCATGTGCCATAACGAAGATGAACTGCTACCTTTCACAGGCATTTAGGCTCTTAATGACTATGTGTTTGCTTTTGTTATTATTAGAAAGCAGTAAGGAACATCCTGAACACACAATTGCAAATTTATGCTAATTTATCTATGAAATAAATTCATAAAAGCAGAGATGGTAAATCAAAGGAACTGAGCATTTTAGATTTTTATAGCTATTGCCAAATTTAACTTCAAGCACTGTACCAATTTGTTCTCCTATAAACAACAGTGTACAAGGCTATCTTTTGTACATATCCATCATACCCAACTGAGATTATCAAATTTTATAATGTTTGCCAATCTAATAAGGATAAAATCATAATCTGTCCATATAGCTTCTTTTCTTTCATAACAAGTTGCCTAAGTCTGTTTGCATTCTTTTCACATGACCTCCCTTTATGCTGATGCTCTGAATTTTTGGTCTTTGTCTTTTCCATTTTTAGGAGCTTTGGGTATTTTGGAAAATGATTCTTTTGTTACAAATGTTACTGTTATTTTTTTCCAGGTTATCTTTGAACTTTCCTTGTGGTATTCTTTTTAAGTTGACTTTTTATTTTTATGTAGGCAAATCTGTTTATCCTTTTCTTTATGACTTTAAGTTTTTTCTCACGCTTAGAAAAGTCATATTCATTACAAGATCATAAAAGTTTTATTCTTAGTATTTTTATAGATCCATATTTTTACATTTAAACATTTGATCCTTATGGAATTTATTTAGGTGTAAGAAAGGAAGTAGCTATCAAGCTTTACCAGGTGGAACAGTTACTCTTACCAGGAAACCATACTAAGTATAAATTACACTAAATTCTACATTGTGGTTATATCGCATATTGAGTATGTTGGACATTTGTGGTTATATTGCATATTGAGTATGTTGGAGCAACAGAATACCCTGACATCTCCTGGGTCATTTCCACCTTTTTCCAGAATATTCGCAACTTGCAGCATGAAGTGTGTGTATTCAGATCCCAGTTTATCTGTTGGCATGGCACCTTGTAAATGCATTGACATCAGTTTCACTAAGTTATTTTCTTAATTGGAAAATTCCGAATATTTTTGTGACATGTAGCTCTTTGATAAGTCTCACTGAATCTTTTCCTTCCCTCTGCCTCAGTGCCTCTTTCTAGTCATTGACTCACACATAGTTTGCAATTCACTACTCGATATCAAGTTTCTAAGATGTAGGCTACACATCACCTCTCTTGTTCTCCTTTGTTTCTACTTATTCTCATTCTTTCCCTTAACCTGGACCAGCATTTCTTGTTCTGTTTCCTCCTACAAGGATATCTCTTCTCAGTACTGTTAAACATATGCAAAAAAAGAACAAAGTCATATATTCTTGTGTGTATGTGCCTGTCAAGCATTTGGTTGTTTCACCTGTCCCTGAAAAAGGATATCCATCCCATGTCACCATGTTAGACATCCTGATTCCTGCCTTGAGAAGTGAGTTGACATCAGAAGGTATCTATGACGAATTAAGAATATTTTGAAAGCAAAAGAAAAATGATACAGTGGATTTTTGTGATGAGAAACCTTTGTGAATAAGTTATGAAATGGATTAGGCCTTTCACAAAAGGGAAATCTCACCTTGCAGATACCAGGAAATAATGAAAATCGATTCCATCTGGTTTGTCTGTGATGTGTAACATCCCTGCATCATTAGCCTTTGCCTTTGCTCAAAGCTAACTACAACATCTGGATCAAAGACATCAGAGCCCCCCCAAAGCATCACCACACCAAGAATTTCCTGGCCCATGTGGAAGACTGGAGGGTTTAAAGCACATTTGACCTTTGACTTGGAAGGTCAAAAGAAAAATCAATTAAGCACCTTTCGGCTCTTTAGTTACTAGAGAAAACAGAAGTCCCCAAAATCTAATTCTCCCCATTTCTAATTCTATGCTGAAAAAGTAATTATAAAGACTGCTTTTTTAAAAATGACATGGTGAGTTCTTAAACAAAAGCAAACTTTTGTTTTAGATACTCCACTTGAATTATACACACACACACACAAATTTAAGTCATAACAAAGTTTTCATAAAACTTCTACATTAAAAAGAGATTGTAGACATGAAAACTATTTTAATTGTAAAGACAAGTTAAGAAAATGCCTAATTATCGTTAGCAACAACATTAATCTCTGTACTAAACCTGACTCAAAATCATGAAAACTTAGTTATGAACCCCAGAAAAATTTATCTTAAACTTCTTTTTGTCTGATGAAAGATTACTCATTCTCATAAAAAAAAAAAAAAAAAAAACACAGACCCAAGAAGAGACCATTGAGGTAATATAANTGTCTGATGAAAGATTACTCATTCTCATAAAAAAAAAAAAAAAAAAAACACAGACCCAAGAAGAGACCATTGAGGTAATCTAATAGAAAGTTTGGTGATGTAAACAGGTCATAGTGACCAAGCATAGAGCTGGGAAAAACCACAGACATACTAACTCTGTGATCTTTCCACTGAACCCAGGCCACCTCCTAGAAACAAATTCACAAAATTACATTGTTTGTTATACAAAGTATTACTGGACTGATCATCTTCCTTTTGCCTTTCATATCCTCCACCCACCTTTCTCCACTCTGCTTTCTACCTCAGGAGGCTAATTTTTATGGACTGTCTCAAAAAACTCTCTTGCTCTGTGACTGCCAGTTAAGTTTAGGCAAAGGGATCCCCAGCAGGAGAATGAAGGGAAAGAAGAAAGAGAGGTCAGAGTATTTTTTTTCTTTTGGGTTTGTTTCCACATGGACGTCACCCAAGATTACAGTTCCATACAGCTATTTCTGTCTTCCTTCCCTAGACTCTTATAGTCTAAGGGTATTTTTTTCCTAAGATTGTCACACAAACCACCATAAATTAAATGGCATAAAACAAAAGAAATTTGTGTCACTATTCTGAAGACAAAAGTTGGAAATCAAGAGCAGATGATGACCACTCTGAAGAGTCTGAAGGAGAATTCTCTCGCCCCTTTTTAGTTTCTGGTGTTTGCAAGCAAGCGTTGGCATTCCTCAGTTTATAAGTGGGACTTATGCAGTCAGTAAATCCTCTAAGTCAGGTCCTTTCTTCACTACTTCATCTCAGTTTTGAAGTCTTGGGACCCAAAACCACATAACCTATGTGAATACTCCACAAACCCAGAATATTTGCAAGCAACATGGCCACATTAAGTGATGTGCCAAAAACTGAGCCAAAACATACTTTCAAAATTCTCATTGCAAGTCCAATTACTTTTCCCCTGGTATTTTCTAAGATTTACCTTTCCTGAGTCCTTACACTGGAAATCTCACAGAGTTGCTAACTGTCTTATTCTTATTTCCTGGGTGAACCCAGAATTGAAGTAAACCAGAAGCAAAAATAAAAATGTTTAATCATGGTTACGTTACTAAGTGAGCAGAAAATTTTCATAATATTTAAAGATGTGGGTTTTTTTCTCATCAATGTTCATATTGATGACACCAATGTCCAAGGTTCTTCATAAATGTTCCAAAAATACTACTCATTGGTTGAAAATTAGCTATTTATAATAAATATTCTTTATTTAACAGAATGACCTTTTCAACAGAAAACTACAGTTTCCTCCTTTGGATCTAATAAATCCCAAATTGTCCACCTAAAAGACATCATAGCTGGAAAGTAATTTGAAAAAACTCTGTTCCACTGTGGCTAAGTGGGAACTCAACTTGCCAAATCCAACTCTCCTTGAACATTACCAGGACTCTGACCTCATTTCAGTCTCTATCCTTTCAGAAAACAGTAACAATTGGAAATCTCTGCTATGCTACATGCAATCCAAATCTACTTCCCTACACCTTTATCTGTGATAATAAAGGACCATTTCAGCAAAATAACCATTTAGACATATTTGATCTGAAAACTCACAGGGCATCATCATCAGGATCTCCTTTTCTATGGAAGCCTTGGCAGATACCTCATTTCTGCTAATAGCCACTTGACTACAAGCAATTCCAATCAAGCAAACAATTGATTTCAGTCACATTATTGCTTACATGGATAGCTGCTAGATGGTACTATGAGAGTTTTTATGTTTCAATGTTTATCTTTTTTGGATGCATAGCAAGGAACGGAACAATTATTTGTTGAGTCTCTAGACACACTCTGACTTAAATTTTTTAAGTATTACTCACATTCATCGATGAAGAAATAAAAATTCAAAGAAGTTAAATAATTTGTCTGGGGCCATGAAGTTTATGAATTAAAACTCAAAATTTTAAACACATCTAAGTTTCAAAGCAGATTTCATTAGTGTATCATTTTGCACTGATTAATCAAAAGCAGAACATGAGTTAGGCAATAACAAGAAATGGGCAGATTTATTAACAGTTTCTCCATTCTTTCTCTTCCACCCCTTTTGTTGTGGTCCATACTACTCTTAACTATGTGGTCCCCTTAGTCCCACTATGGCTGACTTCAAGGATCTTTCCTGGATCTACCTTTCCAGACTTTACTCACTGCTTCAGACTTAGCTTTCATACTGGCCTCCTGCCCTTTTGCTCATTTCTGCAAGGCCTGGTTTGCAAACCTCTGAAAACTTAATATATAATTAATCCAAAAACTTCTGGGAGGGGTAGCATTTTAAAAGAGAAATTCAAGGCCTCCCGGGTGGCACAAAGATTTAGGCACTGCACTCTGAAGTTTCTGCAGACACTGAAGCACAAGTTCGATCCCAAGACAGGGAGGTGACCCACATGGCACCGTGGACCTCTCCTGTCTTGCCCACTGCTCCCTCAGCAGTATATCTCAGTAGATCTGCCTGTTATGTTCCCTACTCTGTCTCTGATGAATCCTCTCACCCCCCACATTCTGGCCATACTCCAGTTCTTGTGCACATAAATAAATCTTTAAAAAATAATAAAATAAAAGGGAATCCTCAAACAGTTACTATGATTTTATATGGGGAAGTTTAATAATGGGGACAGTGGGATATTTCAGTTCTAAAATTCAAAACACAATGATCTGACAGAACCACAATGGCCACCCAAAGAAAAACCCTTTTCCATGAAAACTCTTCTTCATTACTTATTGGAGGAAGCCAGAGGCTGCAAGAGCCATAAGCAACAATCAAGGACAGAAAGGAGTGTTATGCCGAGAACTTTGTGTGATTTGCAAACAAGTCATGCAAGGGCAAGAGCTGCACATGGCTCTTGGAATCAAGGCAGAACACTAAGGAGGAAGATAATAAGGGAACAGAATGTTGCTAATATGAGTAGTGGCCAGTTACATGAAGTCGAGCTTGGCAGACAATTACGCAACCTTCAACTTCTGGGCTATGCTTCTGGTAGCACCTAACATATGCTTGTTAATTGTTCTCATACTCAATAAAAGACTTTGGAGAAGTTAGGAGGATTGTTACTTGCCTAGGAGAGCAGTAGCCCTCCGTCTCCATGCTTTGACGTCCTGTCTGCTGTTCCCATCCCCGTGTCACCGAACAACACCTTTACAACAACATTACTTCACACCTGCCACCTAGGGTGCTCATTATCTTACAAGGTGAACCAAGGTTGCATGGGACACTGACTGTCCCTCTAGGGGACAGTCATGTTTTATTCATCTCTATATTCCTAATTATTAATACATTTCCTATCACACAGTAGGGACACAAATAGCTCTTTTGTTGAGTAAAACAAAGTGTGGCCAGAACAACATGGGATTGAGCAGACACGTCACTGATTCCAGCTCAGTCAATTCAGCTAATTTATCTTTCTGGCTGCCATCCTAAGGAAGCACTGACATTAGCCATAACAAAAATGTGCATTGCCACATCTCCTTCACAGACAAACAGTCTGAATAAACAGGATAGAAATTCTGATAATAAGGAGACGTAATCCCGACGAGGGAAGCAATCCAACTTTAGGGATTCTGAACATTAAGGACATAAGAAAAAGCACGTCTAGATTTCTGCAGTCATTAAATCCTCTAAGCCAGGTCCTTTCTTCACTACTTTATCCCAATTTAGGGGTGCTGAGCCCCAAAACCGTATAACCTATGTGAATACTCTGCAAACCCAGAATACAAAAGCAGTTGTATCTGTCATTTTCTCAGATGCTTCCTCCTACCATTATCTCAACCTTGTGGTTCCTTCCATTTCAAATGTTTATACAGATTTATATAAATCTTATAGATTTATATGGGCATGTGCTGGAGCTCACTCACATCTACCCATGAGAGCTAATTGTTAAGTGTTCAGGAATTTTTCAATGTTTTAAAATATAGCCATTATTCAAAACTAAAATATGTAAGCTGAAGAGTAAATTTTATAAACAACAAATGAAATAAATATCAAAAGTCATCATTTGCTGATCACAGTATTACATTTCAATGTTTTTCAAGTTTTTGAAATTATTTAAGTGTGTTGAATCCTTGTGGTAGGACAACCGCCTGATGGTGGACTGCTGCTCACCCGTTCCCAACACCGAGTTCAGAGCATTGCATTGTGTCCTGGGACTCAGCCACAGTGGAAGCACTTACCCACAGAGACTGGCAGTGCTCTAAACAAGGGTTTGTTTCACAAAATTAACAGGCAACAATAAGTCAGACACATTTTTAAGGGAGGAGGAAGGATTAAAACAGGGGAGGAAAGAGCACAAGGGACTATGGTGAATTGGTGGCGGGAATTTTACAGGGAGAGAGGAGAAAGGATACATTATACAAAGTGGAAAGATAATGTAAATATATATTTTTTTAAAATAAGGGTTTGTTTTAGCCAGTTGTTAGATATTTGTCAATAAGCCACTGGATTTATGCCACCCTCGAACTCTTTGGATTGGAGAAGACAATCTAGCCACAGCATAAGACAAGCAAACAAAGAGAGCAAGACACAGCACTGATGCCATTGCTTCTTGCTGCCACACAGAGTCTCTGTTGAAAACTGGTTATTCGTGGTCACTGAGGATATAAATCTACTTGGTAAAGATGCTTCATTGTTCTAAATTCCAACACAGGGCCCAGGGCACACCTCCTCTCCAGAAGACAATCCTACAGTCTGAGTACTGGATTGGCCCGCGGCCCTACCCATAGACAGAGAGTCATTATTCTGTATACTCAGCCAGCCCTTGTGATCCACATCCACTACCTGCTTGGTGTGCCAGCTGATTCTGCACCCCCTGTTCGCCATCTTGGTTCCCAGAGATTTACTGTGGGCATCGAGCAGGTCTTCCTTCTAATCCTTTAAAACAATTTATCATATTCCATTCCTATTTAGAGGTACTACTTGTCTTAGAAATACCTTTGATAACTCTTCGGGAGGTCACATCAAATCCTCTTAAAAAATCTATATTCTGTGACCCAAAATTAAATTACTGTTCCAAGAAACAGAATAAGTGTTTTTAAGAGGCTTATCCACACTTGTACTCCTCATTCACACTCTCATCACTCAGAAAAAAATGGCTATTATCCACTACTCTAGGGTGATTTCTTACTTTTTAATTTACTAAAGAAGGAAAGAAAAAGGAGAATGTAAAGTTTTGCAGACATTTACTACAATCAGATACTCCAAGGAAGTATCTATTTCAAACAACTCTGCATGACTTATTTTTCAGATAAGTACATTTATTGACCTTTTATTCTAGATATAAAACCGAAAGTTAACAAAAGTAAACCATGCACGATCTTATAATTGCCAAAGTACTTTAACTTATATTTAAAACTTTGTTGTTCACAAGTGTCCTGTAAAGTGTCTTCTATTGTGTCTTACAGTTAAAAACAATGAGATCCAGAGAGAGTTATATGACTTTTCAAGGTGACACAGCTAAATAATCTAAAACCTGTCTCCTCATGTGCTAACCCAGAATTTCCTTTATAATATTCCTTCTGAAAGATGGGATTGAAACTCTCTGTACTTGCACTCCTCATCATTCCTTAGCCCTGCTTCTGCCATATTTAACTTCTGTATCTTAATCTTTGTCCATGATAATATCCTCTCCAGGAATGTTTTCTTTCCTTCTTTCTATCCTTCCAAACATATGATCCACCCTTCAAGAATCAATTAGGGGTCAATCCCAATTATGTGTATAAGAGGTGACACTAGAGATTATTCAAACATGTACCCCTAATTCTGATTAAAATTTCATTCTCACATAAAATGGGCAAAATGTTTCTACTGCTTACATGAAATTAAATCTCTCCCAATCTGGATAATTATTTAAGACTATAGAACAGGTGATGTTTGAGTTAGACTTTAAGGTAAATAGGTGCTGCCGGAAGCAGAAGAGAAAATTATATTAAAAATGGAAATTCTCTGAATCCATAGCAGAGATAAAAATTCTTAATTGTATGCTCACTTATGGACACACACAGAAGGCTAATAGGCAATACAGTTGAAAAATATAGAGAATTTAAGTGCTTTAAATAGCTAAAAGCAACATTAAACCACAGACTTGAAAATATTTTAATTTTGAATTATTTTAGACTTAAAGAAAATGACAAAAGTATTATTAAAATTTTCTTTTTTATACTTCACCCACCTTGCCCTGATGTTAACATCTTGTATAACCATTGTATAATTCTCAAAGTCAGAAAATTAATGTTTGAACCATACATGTAACAACAGTTTTTCAAGACACAACATCAGGCTATGAATTGCTGTGATCTCAAAGGCACAGGAAACATAAAAGATGAGCCATACAATTGTCCTGGCTTTTTTTGAGAATTTCTAGGCCATGGCACTGGGAGTAGTAACTGAGGCACAGCTCAAAGGATGCTATGAATTGAAGAAATAGAAATGAATCAGGGGCAATGAAGACAACTAGAGTTCATCAGATAGAATCTAGAACATGGAGGGCTGCACAAAGAGAGAACCCAAGAAGGGACTCCTCAGATATTCAGCAGAATAGTAAGTATGCATTCATAATGCTCAACTCCCCCAAGATATGGAGGAGGACCATCCAAAAGGATTAGAGGAAGCAGCGCTCACAACAGACCAAGAATAGACCCTACTCCCACCAGCCAGACTATAAAAATTGAATTCACCAGACATTGGTACAGTACTCAGGAAGATCTTACCTCCCTCCCTAACAGGGGATAATTAGCTCTAGATTGAGCACTGCTCCAGATCCACATAGCAAAATATAAAAGCAATATCAGAAAGGATCAAACTGTTCCTTTTTTGTTTTGTTTTGTTTTTTGTTTTGTTTTTAATTTATTAGATTTAATTGTATTTGACATCATTTGTAGTCCCCAGGGGGTTCCCAACACCATTTCACCTGTGTGTCATCACCTCATTCCCTTGTGCTCTTTCTGCCCTCATCTCCATCTTTGCCCTCCCCTCCCTCTACCCACCTCTCTTTGATCATTTGATCTTGTTGAGTTTTTATTTGTTTGTTTGGTTGGTTGGTTTGGTTTTAATTGCCCATTTCCTTTAGTTTTCTCTTGTTTTTTGTTTGTTTGTTTGTTTTCTTCTTTTTTATTTTTTGTTGTGGTTGTTGTTCTTTAACATTCCTCCTAAAAGCAAGGCCATCCGATATTTTTCTTTTGCCCTCTAGCTTGTTTCACTGAGTATAATTCCTTCTAGTTCCATCCATATTTCTATAAATGTCTCTAGTTTATCATTTTTGATTGCTGAGTAGTATTCCATTGTGTATATGTACCACATCTTCTTAATCCAGTCAACTACTTTTGAGCATTTGGATTGTTTCCAGGTCTTACCAATTATAAATAGTGCTGCAATAAACATGGGGATACAGGTGATCGTTTGGATTGGTGTTTTTGTGTCCTTTGGGTAGATGCCTAGGAGTGGGATTACCAGATCATGTGGTAATTCTATTTTTAGTAAATTAAGGAACCTCCATATAGCCTTCCATAGTGGTTGGATAAAATTGCATTCCCACCAGCAGGGTACTAGGGTTCCTTTTTCTCCACATCCTCGCCAACATTTGTTGGTGGTGGTTTTTTTGGTATGTGCCATTTTTACCGGTATAAGGTGATACCTCATTGTGGTTTTAATTTGCATTTCCCTGATTATGAAAGATGTTGAACATCTTTTCATATGCCTGTTGGCCATCTGTATGTCCTCTTTGGTGAAGTGTCTTTTAAGTTCTCCTGCCCATTTTTTGATTGGGTCTTTTGATTTGATTTTCTTGAGTCTTATGAGGATCAAACTGTTTCTAAGTAACTTAAGTGTATCTCAGAGTTCAGGAACATGTAGAGCAAAACAAAAATATTCATTGTTGCCTTTTTCGTATACTGGTTTTTAAAGTCTAACACAACCTAATACTTTTGTGAGTAATTCATCTTCCTGCCTAGACACAGAGCTTGAAGATTTTATCTTTACTTTTGAGAACTAACAGTTGTTTCAGACAATGACTGAGAATTGATAGTTTAATTAATTTTGCCTGATGAGTTCTTTCAATACATTGAGTTAGGACTTTTCTCCTTGAAGTGTTCTTGAGTCATAATTTGAAATGTTTCCTATTGCTGGTATTTCACTTTAGAAAAAGGTGAACCTTTACCATGTGATTTCACCATAAAACAAACCAGTGCAGAGTACAAGTCAGACCCAGGACAATGCTGTTAGATTCTCCAGGTGTTTTTTGTTTTTGTTTTTGTTTTTTTACCACCAGTTATACGGTATTTGGAGTTGAGCCTATTAGTATTTTTGTTGTCATTTAAGGTTTTTGAGCAAGGTAATGGACATGACATTGGTGATTTAATTTTAAAAAATCTGAAGATAATGGATGGAATTGATTATAGAAAAGTGAGGCTCTGGAGAGATAAATCACTTAAAAGACAAATAACACAGCACAAAAATGGTACAAGCAATTTTGAGAGACATAATAGACTAGAAAATATGGGATAAATAAGAAATTGAAAAGGAAAGCTTGACAGAAAAGATTTCTCCAGTCATTCCTATGCCCAGGGGATGAGAAAAATTGTGATAACCCAGACAAAATTAGGCAAATCATGAAAATTGGCTATTTGCAGGATAAAAGCATGAATCTGGTATTAAATCCAATGTTGCTGGTTTTTTTTTTTTTTTACTTGTCAGGAGGACAACCAGAAAAAAATATCAGACAACTAAAAAACAAGAATTTTAATTCAAAAGGTACAAGGCTAAGTATGGAAATTTGTGAGTCATCTGTAAAAAGTGATATGAGAGTAGAGATGATATAGGGAAATAACATAGACTCAGGAAGAGAATTGCCACTCTATTTATGGATGGGGAGTAAGAAAGAACTCAGGAAGAAATCAGAGAAAATGGGACTAAATAGGTAGAAGGAGAACAGAGGAAATTAGAGCGGTATTATGGTATGAGCCCCCAATAAATAAAATTTAAAGCAGAAGACAGTCAATACCAAAACCTCAATGAAGTAAAAGAGTATGAAGTCTGAGGTCTGGGGAGAAGAAAGTCTGCTGGGTATTCATATGTGTTATTAGTGACAATAATGTAGGTAGAGGATTAGAGATAAAAGTCATAGTGTAAAACATTCAGAAATGAATGGATAATCAAATAGCATAGCTAGCAACACATTAATAAGACACCTGTCAATGGCTTCAACTGTAAAGCAGAAAAGAATTAGATCAGATTTTTTTTAAGGCTGAGTCAAGTGAAAACTTTTCCAAAATGAAAGTCATATGTACTTGTTTTAGGCAGACAGAAAAAAATCCAAAAAAGAGAGTCACTGATAATGTTAAAAAGCAAATTTCAGTCACTAAGCTCAAAAGGATAAGAAGGCTTGGAATATCTCTTTTGGGGTGAATAGAAAGGATTAAAGATCTCTAGTTTTATAGGAAGGAAATGTGCTGAAAATCTTTTTCTACAGTACCTCTGATGATGCTGGATTAAAATATAACAAGCATTATTTAATGGTACAGATGAGTTTGCAAGAAAATAAAATTCTCAAGTGCCAGAATTAGAAGACAACTGAAAACAAGTTACCTTCTAATTATCATCACTCTACAGGTAGGGTGGATATCATCATTTTTGGTACATGAGAGGGATTGATATTTTTGTCTCTATGGGAATTACAAATCAGAGCTCTGGTCTTCTAAAGGTAGGAGCCTTCAAAGAGCCACCACGTGAAAGGTAGACTAGGGGGGAAAAACAAACCAATCAGCAGCACAGAGCGACATCCAAAAATGTTGTCTGTTTCAAGCCAAATCTTGAGAGTAAAAAAATATTATCTCCTACAAATGGACATCTGGGTCTGGACTACACAGAGAATTTTGACTTGACTTTATACTAGCCACCTGATGGCCCAACCATAAATCCAAGAAATAAAAATAAAAATTTCTCCCAGGGACTGTCCCACTCTCCAGAGAGGGAGGGGGCCAGCCCAATCCACAGGCCACGATGGAGGACAGGCTTGATCTTCAGCTGCCTGCAAATATGAAGAACCTGGTACAGGAGAGGACC
>JAGFMF010011929.1:712569-726772 GCA_019455555.1 Galemys pyrenaicus | reverse complement strand
GGCGTAACTAAAGCTCTACATGACCATTGCAAAAAAAAAAAAAAAAAAACTCTGAGAGGCCCCAGCCCTACCCACGCAGGAGTCCCACAGATAAAGTATCCCTGGGGGCCCCTCTGGTCGAGCAAGGAGTTAAGTCTCAGCACTATGAAGCTATCCACAGTCACTGCAGCATGGGTTCAATCCCTAGCCAGGGAGGTGAACCACATGGCAAGGCAGACCTCTCCTGTCCCTCCCACTGATCCCCTCAGCAGTGTGTTTCAGTCAATCTGTTTGTTCTGATCCCCACTCTTCTCTGGTGAATTCTCTTACCCCCCACCCAGACCTCTGGCATGTACCCCAGTTCTTATATGCATAAATAAACAAATTAAAAATAAAAATAATAAAGTTTCCATGAAAATGAACTTGGAGCTCAGTGACTATAAATCCATGAGTAATATTTTATAAAGCCACTAGGAATCCATTCACATGGCCACAATAAACTGCAGGATTAGATCTTCATTAAGTTCAGAAAATAAAACTATTTGAATAAGATTTACATTTCAAATGATAAAGGACATAAAAGAGTATAAAAAGAAAACAAAATTTAACAAAATGTTTAAAAATTAAAATCAGGAAGGAAAAAGCTCAGAAAGATGTTATATTGAAAAGAAGTAAAATTTCTAAAAATTAGAAAATAGCCATATACAATTCCTCAAACTACTAAATATGGAACTCCCGTATGATCCAGCAATCCCACTCCTAGGAATATACTCAAAAGACACAAAAACACTGATTCAAAAGAATACCTGCACCCCTATGTTTATTGCAGCACTATTTACAATAGGTAAGACCTGGAAACAATCTAAATGCTCAAAACCAGAGGATTGGAGCAAGAAGATGTGGTACATATACACAATGGGATACTATTCAGCAATCAAAAAAGATAAACTAGAGTCATTCATAGAAACATGGATGGAACTGGAAGGGATTATGCTCAGTGAAATAAGTCAGAAGGCAAAAGAAAAATATCGAATGGTTTCACCCCTAGGAGGTGAAACGAATAAAAAAAAATAACAAAACAAAAAGACAAGGACAAATCAGGGACACCTTGTGGAGAAGGGGTAGGGGGTGGGTTGAGGGCAGAGAGAGTACAAGGGGTGGAGGTGATGGTGCACTGGTGAAATGGTGATGGGAAATCCATGGGGGCCACAATTGATGTCAAATAAATATGAATTAAAAAATAGCCATACAAATTATAAAATTTAGGAAATTTACTAAATACCAAAATCAACATCAGAAACAAGAGAATTGACATACACAAAAATAAATCTGAGGAAATTACTCAACATGAATCTAAAACAGACAAAAAGAGATGAAAATATCAGGCTGTTCCCCATTCTGGTTAAGACCGAGGATAAAATGATTATGACCAGAGGATAAAATGAGGGTTAATGTCACCTAGAAGAAATTCTAGGAGACTCCATCAATAGAAAGATGGAATTTATTTTTTTTAATACTAAGGGAATATAGAAGATTTGAATTTAAGTTGTTCAAGTTGGTAAAACTCTCCTGATTATTCCAATCCATGTTCTCTTCTTTCTCTGAAGTTCTTTGGTAATTACAACCCATACTTCTCATTTTATCAGGTGATTATATACTGTCTTGCTGACAGCAGTGAAGATTTCACTCCTGCTTTCGTTCTCTAAACAAATTGTGGGATTCCAAAAGAAGAGTTACGTCTTATATTTCTCTTGCATTTCCTAGAGTGGCTGATATGAGTTACTCTAGATTCAAATTTAAAGGTAGAGGTAAAGGAGTTACGATGAAACACCTACATTTGAATCCTCCAATTTATATTCATTTGTTTTAATAAAATCATATTTATTTATCTTTTATATAGACATAAGGTATCCAATTCAAGGACATGCACATTTCAACCAAGCCTAAATGAGCAAGAGTTCAGTTTAAACTTTATCTTTGGCTCAAAATTCCTTTTAAGTATTCATTCTTTTAGTACGCATCCAGCAAGTTTGCACGCTGAGCATATTTTGTAAATCAAACTATAAATAGCTATAATAAATGTCATATGTAAATTAGTCTATTTTCAAGGTTTCTTAGTACAACAGAGGATCTGAATAATTTTTTGAATGGCTGACAAATATTCTTTCTGCTTTTCATTTGGATATCTCCCAAACAACCGAACAAATTTTCCTAAAACTTCATTTACAAATTCTCTGTATGATTGAAAATGGACATGAGAAAATTCACTTCTTAAAAACATTACTAAGAAGGTCATAGCAAAGAAAATGAATGATGTAAGCTGGATTTGTGGTTCCTATATGTACATAGCTTATTCCAGTGACACACAACAAAGAATACATATGGACCCATAAATGTGCCCCGTCCCACAATTCACAAAGGCTCATTGTTGCTGTCCATTTCAGCATAAAAGTCATTGTTAGGTATCCCAAAGTACTCATCTACACTTTCTTCATAAACTCCGAAGTATCTTAATGAATATATGTTGAACCTTCCAAAATTTTCCCCTTCACTAAAATAACTGGATTCCTTCATAATATTGCTTTATGCTCTGTTATAAAATTTAACCACTGAACGGGAATAATATATCTAGCCAAGACAGAAGGTGGCCTGAAAAAGTTAACATATCAAAAGATACAAACCAGCAAACTCAGAAAAACACAAAGATCTCTTCTTAATCTCTGCCTCCCACCAAAACAACACTCGTGTGTGCACACACACACACACACATAATTCAAGCACCAAAAAATAGGGGTGATAGGGAGAAAGAAATTCAAAGTATGAGAAAGTGACACAGTAACAAAGCAGCAGCTATCTCAGTCAATAGGAACATCAACTTAGGTTACTTGTTCCTCACCAAAAAAAAAAAAAAAACCCACAGGTGAGACATCAGACATGTCACACATGTTATTTGTTAATGTTAATAGTTAATGCTCTTAAAGTCAAAAGCCATCCTTTTTTGCAGGTAGAGCAATTGCACTGGGTAAAAGTTTCAATCTACTATATACTATGAAACTATAAGCTGTCTTAGCAAGAATTTATAATAAAATCTTCAATTCTAAATGAAGTCTATATATACCATACTGAACTAACATGAAGTCAACTACTCCAAGGACTCAACTCTTAAAGCAGTCCCAGATTACCTGCAGGGGGAGAGGTAAACACAGAACTCAAGCAGTGCATGTGAAATCAATTTGCTTCCTGAGCTATGTTTATCTAGAATAGGTTGCTGTGCTTACAGCCTCCCATTGAGTAAAGATTTTAGCCATGAAAATTTCCAACAAAGTCTGTCTAACTCCCAAGAAACAACCAACGCCTCTCTCCTACCAAACCTCTCCTTGGGGATCTCGGAGACTTAATTCCCTCAAAGAGTTCAGTCTTCTCCATCTGCTCACCATTTTATTTGTCAAATGCACAGAGTTCTAACTCAATAGAAAAAGTCTAATTAGTAGAGAGAGCAGAGAGACCTCGTACAAGTCAATTAGGGGCTCAGGGACCATGAGCACTCATTGGGGAGGAGTCTCCATCCCACTTATGCCCTTTAGGATACTGATAATTAAATGTTCCATATCCTTGGGGAAAAAGAGGCCTATGCATACATTCTCTTTTTTTTTCTTTTTCAAACTTTTGCCTTTGAAACCAAATTCCAGAAATGTCACCTCAGAAGCCAGCAAAAATTACAAGATGTTTCCTGTTTCTGTAAAGACTTACAGACTCTCCAGGAATTTGTCTAGAGCAATGCTAGAGGTGTGTAAAGGGACAGCAGCAGAGCATCTTACCCTAAGAAGCCTAAATATGCTCCACATTGTACAAATTGTCTGTTAAGCTTCACACTTCTCTATTAAGCCAAGACCCTCCAAGGCACTTGAGGAAGAACTCATCTTTTACAAATAAATCATCTTGGGTCAAGTCTGTTTTATCTAATCTTTTAATCCTAAAAGTAATCAAATATTACAGTAATGGCATCCAACCCAGGTGAGACCCCAAACAGAAGATTTCTGATTTCTTGTCTATTTGTCCAGCATTCCACTTTGAGATGGGATGGGGTGGGGAGGAGAGTCTCCACAGCTAAAAATCATAGTTATTCTTTAGCACTTCAACCAATAGAAGCCTTCTCCTATGAATCAGTCTTAAATTTGATGCACTGAAGTAGTGGACATGTTAAATAAATAAGAACAAAAAATATACAAAACCTGAGAATTGGAAAGAACCTTAATAATGACTAGTCCAAGCCTCTTACTGATACCCCAAAGAGAGTCTCAGATTTCACGGTTATGAGCAGAGCCACCAGCACCTGCAATTCAGATTCATGTCATTGGCAAGCCAGAATTCTTTCTATGCACTATATACTTCTTGGGCCAATATTACTAAAGAATCTCAGGAACATGTGATATAACAATGTACAATTTAAAATTAAGTGCTATTTGATTTTGGCTGGTAGTGTTTACATATAATTCATGTTCATATGGCCTTTTCCAGTTCTCCTCCATAGCTCCCTATTATGTCCAACCCCAGTATAAAACCATTCACACTTCTCTATTAAGCCAAGGCCCTCCAAGGCACTTGAGGAAGAACTCATCTTTTACATGGGACTCATCATCTAGGTCATGGGAAAAATGTCTCTTCTATCTAACTATCCATTACAGGTGTAAGTTTTTCTTTAAAACCACCTGGCTCAAATAGTAATTAAAACAGCTTGGTACTGGTACAAAGACAGATGCACAGACCAATGGAACCGGATAGAAAACACAGAAGTAAAACCACACAACTATGGACAACTGATCTTTGACAAAGGAGCAAAGATCTGCAATGGGACAAAGATAGCTTATTCAATAAGTGGTGCTGGCAAAATTGGTCCGCCATATGTAGAAAAATGAAATTGGACCACTATCTCACACCATGTACGAAAATCAACTCAAAATGGATAAAGGACCTAAATGTAAGACCCAAAACTATAAAATATATAGAGGAAAACATAGGTAAAACTCTGCAAGACATACATCTCAACAGTGCCTTCGACGTGGCAGTCCCCAAAGCAATAAAAATGAGAGAGAGGATAAACAGGTGAGACTACATTAAGATAAAAAGCTTCTGTACAGCAAAGGAAACAATAAACAGAACAAAAAGAAATCCCACTGAATGGGAAAAAATATTTGCGCTACACATAACAGACAAGGGTCTGATCACAAAGATCTACAAAGAACTCACAAGACTCAAGAAAATCAAAGTAAACGACCCAATCAAAAAATGGGCAGGAGAACTTAAAAGACACTTCACCAAAGAGGATATACAAATGGCCAACAGGCATATGAAAAGATGTTCAACATCTCTCATAATCAGGGAAATGCAAATTAAAACCACAATGAGGTATCACCTTACACCAGTAAGAATGGTATATATCAAAAAAACCAACAATAATAAATGCTGACGAGGCTGTGGAAAAAAAGGAACTTTACTACACTGCTGGTGGGAATGCAAGTTAATCCAACCAATATGGAAGACTGTATGGAGGTTCCTCGGCCTACGAGAGATGGAACTACCATATGATCTGGCAATCCCACTCCTAGGAATCTATCCAAAGGACACAAAAACACCAATCCAAACGATCACCTGTACCCCCATGTTTATTGCAGCACTATTTACAATTGGTAAGACCTGGAAACAACCCAAATGCCCAAAAGTAGAGGACTGGATCAAGAAGATGTGGTACATATACACAATGGAATACTACTCAGCAATCAAGAATAAAAAACTAGGGACATTTGTAGAAACATGGATGGAACTAGAAGGAATTATACTCAGTGAAATAAATCAGAAGGCAAAAGAAAAATATCGGATGGCCTCGCTTTTAGGAGGAATGTGAAAAAAAAAAAAACAATCAAAACAAAAAATAAAAAGGAAGAAAACAAAACAAACAAACAACAAAAAAAAAAAAACAAGAGAAAACTAAAGGAAATGGGCAATCATAACCAAAACAACCAAACAAGCAAATAACAACTCAACAAGATCAAAAGATTAAAGATAAACCCAAGGGACCATGGGAGTGGGTGGAGGGAGGGAAGGGCAAAGACGGTGATGAGATATAAAGAGCACAAGGGACTGAGGTGATGGTGCACGGGTGAAATGGTGGTGGGAACCCACTGGGGAAAACAAACGATGTCAAATACAATTAAATATAATAATAAACAAACAAACAAATAAATAAATCAATAAATAGAACCACCTGGCTCAGTAACTTTTAAGATTCCAATCAACAAGTTTTTTTTTTTACTGATCTAAGCATGTCATGTATCCATTAGTAAATATGATTTGGGTCAACACCTTGAGCTGCCTGGCATGAAAAAACTTCCTCTGGCTTTCCAAACCCACTTATCTCTAGAACTACTATGCTACAGAACACTGCTCCCCAAAAATATGAGTACACATTTTTTTCAAGTGCACACAGATCACTGTCCCAGTATGATCACATACGGGCACACAAGACAACATCAACAGATACACTAAGATTGCAATCATACCAACTATCTTTTCTTAACATAAGGGCACCAAACTAGAAATAAATCACAAAAAGAAGGCAAGGATCCCTCCTACATCATGGAGATTGAAACCCACTCTACTGGATCAATGAGGAGATCAAAAAAGATATTAAAAAAAAAATCTTGAGATGAATGATAATGAGGACACAACTCTCCAGAATATCTGGGACACAAAAAAAGCATTTATAAAAGTAAAATATATAGCAACACTGGCACACATCAAGAAACAAGAAAGAACACAAAGAAACAACCTAATAGCCCACCTTAAAGAACTGGAAAAAGAACAAAAAAAAAAAAAGCCAGTAGGAGAAAGAAATTAATAAAAATCAAAGAAGAAATAAATGAACTAGAAGAAAGTGATCTGAAAGATCAACGAAACCAAAAGTTTGTTCTTTGAAAAAATAAACAAAACAGACAAAACTCTAGCCAGGCTCACAAAGAAAAAATGGGAGAAAACTCAAATAAACAGGATCACAAGTGACAGAAGAGAAATCATAACAGATACAGCAGAAATCAAAAAAATAATCAGACTATATATAGAGAGAGAGAGACTATATATATATATATAAAACGGTTATATACAAACAAGTTCAACATTCTAGAAGAGATGAACAAATTCCTACAACTTTATAATCATCCAAAGCTAGATAAAGAAAACACATAACACTTAGACAGTCCATCACAAGCAGTGAAATTGAAACAGTAATCAAAACCCTCCCCAAAAATAAAAACCCAAGACCAGACAGCTTTACAAATGAATTCTACCAAATGTTCAGAAATAAACTAGTGCCTATCCTACAAGATTCTTTCAAAAAATTGAAAAGGAAAGGATACTACCAAACACATCTTATGAAGCCAACATTAAACTAATACCAAAACCAAACAAGGACACCACAAAAAAAGAAAATTACAGGCCAATCTCTCTAATGAACACAGATGCAAAAATCCTCAATAAAATCCTAGCCAACAAAATTAAAGAATGCATCAAAATGATAATTCACCATGACCAAGTAGTATTTATTCCAGACACAAGAGTGGTTCAACATCCAAAAATCAATTAATGTAATCCGACACATCAATAAGAAGAATAAAAACCATATGGTCATATCAGTAGATGCTGAGAAAGCATTTGACAAAGTTCAACATACATTTATGACAAAATCCTCAGGATAGAAGAAAAATACCTTAACATAATACAGGCCATATACGACAAGTCCTTAGCCAATATCATTCTCAATGGCAAAAAGCTAAAGGCTTTTCCCATAAGATCTGGAACAAGACAAGGCTGTCCACTCTCACTACTGCTTTTCAATATAATACTGGAAGTCTAGCCAAGAAAAAGGTATAGAAGGAATCCAAATAAGGAAAGAAGAAGTAAAACTATCACAATTTGCGGACAATATAATAATATATAGAGAGAATCCCAAAAACTCTACAGAAAAACTAATCAGTTTGTGACCCAGACCAGACATTTTTCTTAATTTCTTATTTTAAGATTATAGATTCAGATGCAAATCTGAAAAATGATACATAGAGATCCCATATCCCCTTCAATCAGTTTGCTAAGAATGGTTGCATCATATAAAATTATAGCACAATAGCACAAACATGAAAATAATAATGATATGAATCACTGATTTTATTAAGATTTTACCAATTTTACATAGTTGGTAGAAATGGGAGGAAATGGACACAGCTGCTCCAGATCAAAGACTTTGGGTAAATGACTCACTAGAGATATATTTACTGTTCTGCACAGGCCAGCCGATGAGGGTACTGCTTGTAGTACCTACACAGGTACTATGCAGTTACAGTAGTTCTTCAAGAGTTCTAACTGTCAACACATAGGTAATGATCCAAACAATAATGTAAGGCTATTTAGAAATATAATAATTGTGTCTTATTAAAATCTGTTTTTAAGGTATCAGTCATGAGAGGGAAAAGCAACATGGAATTAACTTCCCCATTGCAAACACATGATATCATTAGTATTACTAATGGGTTCTCATGTGAGCAGTAAAATTTCTTGGTTTTCTGAAAGGTTAAAGAAGGTCAAATCTGGTTTTCATTGTCTATCAAAAAATAACTGCTGATCTCTGTAATGGGATCTCATACATATATTAATTCCTTACAAGTAAAGGAAAGTTTCAGAGTAAATTGATTGCTAAGGGCAAGTCTCTAGGGCCTATGTTCAAATATCACGCAAAGCAAGAGACTTCCAGAAATGAAAAAGAACTTATCCTTAAATTTAAGGATTTCACAATGGCAAATAATGTAAACAAGTTATAAAATAAAGATTTGCTTAGAGCTCCACTAGAGTCTTTAGGGAGAAAATTTTTACTCAATCAGAAATGATCTGAAAAAGTGTAGGGTTAGAGAAATCAGGTCTTTCCACCCTCCCACCACTGTGATGATGGACACCTGCAGTGCTGCGAGCATTCCAGGGTGGGCATTCGCAAATGGGTGCACCTGAGTTGGACACAGGCTTAAATGGGCGGCGTCATGAGGATGACAGTACCGGACCAACTCGAGCAGCAGCAGCAGAGAGAGAAAGAGAAGAAGCAGCTGAGAGGGTGAGATACACTGGGGGCTGGGAGGGCTGCCAGCCTCCCGACCCCCGGCACCCATGCCTGCCATGTACCTGGCCACCTCTACTAAATAAAGTATGAAAAGCCACCAAGGGCTCCAAGACTCTCCTTCCTTGACCCGTCTGCTAAGAACCATCCCGAACCTTGCTCCTGTGCCGCCCTCTGCCACTACAAAAAGTTTTACAGAAAATTTGAGATTTGAATTCATTTTGAAAGGTCTAAAAGCATAGACAGAAGTCAAGAAAAGGACTATCTTTTTTTAAAAAAAAATTCCACCAATGACAATTTATATGCAAAACTCTTTAATTTTGAGTATCTGCCAGCTACTTACCTGTAAATCAGGGCTGACACCACTTCCCCTAGAATAGATTTTGTGAGAATTGGTTGTGACACTCCTGATAAAATGGAGATCAAGTACCAAAGCAGGAGTAACAAGTTTCCCTGTTCCTGTGTCAGAACACAGACTCCCCCAGAAAAGAAGAGCCTCCATCCCACTTGTGCCCTTCACTTAAGGATAGGCATTAAGTACGAGAATCCACATGCTTGGGTCATTCATTGAATCTCTGAGTTTTACCAAATGACTGTCCTTCACCTGCCCGGAAGCAGTTTCCAACTCTAGCTCCTAACAGTTGTTTTCAAGACCAAGGATGAGAAGAATTAATGCATATACTTTTGAGACAGTCTGACTTCTTTAAAAGGAGAATTGTTGTGTGTACACATAAATTTGATTCAATGTTTATAACCCTCTAAACTCACCTCATAAATAAGTTCTGTATCATAAAACGATTCTGATTACTCATGTTTTATGAAATATAGTAAACATAACTATAACTTAGTCATTATCTTAACATGCGTTCCCCTGAAAGTAGAGCTTAAGATTCATGTGTAAGTGCTTCATCAGTCAAAGGAGAAGGTATGAGTGAAGTGGTAGTAAAGCAGGCCAAGGGGAAGAGCATTACAAATACATATCATCAAATTGGTCTTCAAAGAAGAAACTTGGCTTCCCTGTTCTGAAGGACTGTCAACAAACAATAGGAAATATGTTTCAGAACTGTCAATAGAGGGAAGAAATATTTATCTATCACTTCTCAGTACCCATTGATCAAGTTCATTCCTGCAGTGCTAATGTCCCAACATTTCCAGCATACACATACATGGGTACCCAGTGGATTTCCACAAGACCCACTCTGCAGCATCAGCAGAGAATTCCCATGCAGGGACAGTAAAGCAGGCAGTAAGAGGCCAGAAGCTTCCCCTGGAAGATCAGTTCCTTTGCAGAATTGATTACTGCCCACAGTGTCATATTTCTGGGAACTGATTTATAGCAAAACAAATTTTAAAACTATACTCCCCACTCCACGCCCCCGCGATTTGTCTATAAGTCTTAAAAGTTGAGTAAAAAAAGCAGAAAAGTAGTTTGTACATAAAGAATCTGTCATATAAAAAATGTAAACACTCAATTTAATATTAGCACTAGAGAAAAGTTGAAAGAGAACTATTCCATTGTGTTGGTAAGTATCCTAGGTAAGTCTGAAATGAAATTCATGAATAACACCATTGCCATTACGACAAGGAATCAGGTGACTGAGAATCTTCTATCTGGAAAAGACCATCACAAGAGACCCAGCCCACTGTCTATCTAAATGCCATGTGCATTCAATAATCTCTATTTTCCAAATGAATGCCAAGTTGAAGGAAGCAGACAGCAGCTGTTTGAATGGAAAATTAATTCTCCTACATTCAAAGAATATTCACAAATCTTGGCAGCCTAGGATTATCAGAGCATAAGATTAGAATCTTTTGCAATTGCCATTAGAATTTTCAGCAAAGACATTTAACTTCAGCAACAGAAGGTAGTTGCAAGAATAAAACAGGAGTTGTGAATAAGGCTTCAGGCCTTTTTACACCTTGAATACATGAGTGACAGTTAAACACTTCTCCTTAGGGTGAAATGTAAATTTAAATACATTATTAAAATATATAACACAAAATTAAGGTAGTGAAAATAGTTTTAATATAGTGGGAAATATATCATAGTATTTCTTAAAAGTTATATTCTTTTAAATATAAATTGTATATTACTTATTCATTAAAATTTAATAGGGAAAATATAAGTGAATCAACTTGGTGGAGTTCTAACTATTTTACATTAGGAAGTAATTTCATATGATGTTTCTTGAAGTGGATTGCAAGGATATTAAAAGGACTTCTATGAAAAGGGAACTTCCTGGTAAGATGTGCTTGATAAACTGGTTTAAACAAGGCAAATCAATCCCTTTTCTGTAGAATCCTGGCAGCCGTCCCTCTGCTCACCTGTGACTATGCAGGTGCTTCTCTTCAACTCTCTCTTCTGCAGGGCAGCAACCTCCTGCTTGCCCATGACCATACTATGCTGGGAATTCTCTTCATTGACCTCCCCCAGCAGAGGCAGCTCTCCTCTAGGCTGCCTTGAGGCCTCTCTGAGCAGGGCAGCTCTTCCAGCTCTTCCAGGGCAGCTCTTCGCGCCTGCTGTGTTTATGCAAGTGTTTTTTACTTTCCTGTCCCTTTTCCTAATAAACCTGTTCTTTTAAATATAAAAAAAGGAAAGAAATTTCACATCACGGATCAAGATGGTGACATTTCCAACTTCAGTCTCCCTCACAAGAAGATCAGCTAGCATCTGTTCATAGGCAAAATACCACTGTGAAAATTCCAGAACTGGGGGTGAAGCTAAAGCACCCCTTGGAGCACAGACACCAGAAAGGAGCACATAAGGGAGGTCAGAAGGGTGACTTCACCATGAACTCATCATCCCTCCCCCAGCCACCACTGGGCCACACCCAGAAGGACCTGCTGGGTCAGTGGTTTCTCCAGTGGGAAAAAGAGAATCTAAGGTGGACATCTGGCCTCTCCAGCATCGCCAGGCACTTCTCAGGAGACCCACACAGGTTACACATCAGGGGAGGCCCTGAGGGACTCTGTCAAGGTCAACCACCAGTATTCAGATAGTGATAAACAGGGGACCTATAGCAACCAGAGTACAATTGCCGTGGACTGAGTTCTTGCTTACAGCAGCGCCTGGGGAGAGATTCAGCCAATGGCTCTGCCCATATGCAGAATGAAGCTACTGCCCCACTAGCCAAGGAGACCAGTTGTTCATTCTACCAAATTTAGCAGATAAATCAACTGGTCACACCTGCATGGAGTTCCTTCTGTGGCCTGCTAGGGCAGAGGAGAAAATGCACAGCTATGCCCAACAGCTGAGCATAGCTTCTCATCATACTCCTCGAGAAGCAGAGCTACAGATGCCTGGAACACCAAGTATACCTTACAACACATCCAGGCAAAGAACCAAGTCAGCAACCCACCTCTAGCACTGCCTAACAGTGGTCCCAAGTAGCTTTAGAGCCCACCAATATCCCTGCCTACCAGGGAAGCCCTACCTATAGCCCTGTCCATTGCTGAATGCAACCTGCACCCTGGCCTAGGCAGGGAGCCCCAGGAACTCTGGACCATAACCTGCAGCCCCACCCAATAGGGAACCCATGGTCAATCATGAAGCACAGTCTCCAAGCCCATTCAACTACACAATTGAGCTTGAGACCCTGGCAGACCAGAGAGCCCAGCCAGCAGCCCCACTCAATTTCAGGGCATAGCCTGTGATTGCACTTGACTGCAGAGCACAGCCTGAGGCCCTCTGTGACCAAAAAGCCCAGTCTGTGGCCCACAGACTAATGGAAGATTCCAGCTGGTGGTACCATCCAGTTGGGGTATATTACCTAATGACTCATCTGACTAGGAGTAGTTACAAAGCCTACAGCCCTACCTAACTACAAAGCTCAATCAGTGCACTTGCCTGACAGTGAACACAGCCTGCAACCCTACTTGACCAGAGTTGATTGTATACCCCAGCCAGTGACCCCTCTGACCACAGGCAGCAGCCCTGGTCACCCAGTTAATCACTCAGGGTCTCCTTTGCACATGAAACCCAGCCAGCTAGCCCACCCAACTGTGCACACTAGCCAGTGGAACCTCCCCTCCTCTGATCTCAGAGCATGAACAATGGCCTCACCCAACTAGAGGTGAAAATTGCAAACCCCACTTGCCAGTCCTCCTAACTGACCCACCAGTACCCCAAGCAGAACTCACTTGGGAAGGTCTTTCCCTGCCAAAGCAAATCTGTAAAGTCTGGAAGAGATCACTAACTCAAATATTCATATAACAACACAGAATACAAGGATGAGGAAAAATCAGGTGAATTGATACCACCAAAGGTAATGAATAAAGTTCCAGTAATTGACCCAAAAGAAATGGAGATCCATAAATAGTCTGACAAAGAGTTCAAAATAATCCCCTCAAAACAAGTTTGGCAAAGTATAAAAACATGCAGACAACTAAACAAAATCAAGGAAACAGCATAAAAGCAAAAGATCAACAAATAAATATGTCATGCAAAAAAACAAAACCAAAAACATAAACTCTAAAGCTGAAGAATACAAAGAATAGAGAATTTAATAGGAAGCCTCAACAGCAGATTTCAATCAAGAAACAGAGAATTGGTAAACTCAAAGACATATGATTTGAAATTACTCAGTCAGAGGGACAAAAAGTCAAATGAAAAAGAGTCAAGAAAGCCTACACAATGTGATACCATCAAGAAAAAACATAAGCAAATATCCTGTTGCTTGGCATGTCTGCATCTTGCACACTTGGCTCCCTCTGCTTTCAGTGTTCTTCCCTTCCCTTTAAGCCTTTTTCTTATCCTCTAAAAACTACCAGAATACTCTTGATGAAGTCTTCTCCTTGCAGCAGAGTAAATTATACCTTCCATATTTCCATGAAGTCTCACACATATCTCTCACTAAGTTCAATTACTAGTTTACATGGTCTCTCTTTTCATATTTGATAAGTCTTGAATTAAGTCTGTCACCTTCACATCTCTCTACCTAACATTTTATGGAGTTCAATAAAAATGTGCCAGATCACAGATAGTGAAAGAGAGGATAAACAGGTGGGACTACATCAAACTTAAAAGCTTCTGTACAGCAAAGGACACATTAGCCAAAACAAAGCGACAACCCA
>JAGFMF010011929.1:697517-711621 GCA_019455555.1 Galemys pyrenaicus | reverse complement strand
ACTGAGGTGATGGTGCACTGGTGAGATGGTGATAGGGAATACATGGGGATTACAATTGATGGCAAGTATATGTAAATTTTAAAATATTTTAATAAAAAAGAACAACAATAATAATAATAACAACAAGAAAGAAACAAAAATCAAAAATGAAAAGAGAAGGACAAACTAGGGACACTTGGTGGGGAAGGAAGAGGGGAAGGGTGGAGGGCAGACAGGAGCATGGGGGACTGAGGTGATGGTGCACTGGTGATATGGTGATGGGGAATACATGGGGATTACAATTGATGTCAAATATATGTAAATTTAAAAATTTATATTAAAATAAAATATAAATGATTTTTAAAAATATGTGCCAGATCAATGAATGAAATATTACTGGCTCCCAAAAATGACTATAATAGGTGAACAACTGAAGTAACCAAAGGTTACAATGTATCCAGTAACTAAACTCATCTTTAATATCTCCTTTTCCGTCACACTTGATATCAGCAAGCCCTGCTGGGTCTAACTTCCAAATATAGTCTATTTCATTAAATCTAGGATAACATTGATTGCAATACATTATATGTATAGTGTATAATACTATATCATGACTTATTATATATATATATATAATACAAAATGCTAAGGCTCTGAATGATGTAACCTGTGTCTTCCTTTCCAATTTCATCTCTGCCAACACGGCAGCCACATTTATTGAAGGCCTTCCATGAGCCACACTCTCAGTCCTTTTACCTAATTAATGCCTACTTAGCCTACAGATCATCACTCAAAATTTTCTTCCCTGGGAAAAATCTATCCCTTCCCAGACTAAACAGACTCTTATTCACAGCTATTGTGATAGCCTCAACCTTTCCAACTTAAAAGCAGGAATAATCACATATTCATGTGTGGGTATTTTTAGTAAGACATTTCCCTAATAAGTAATAAATCCCACACAGAGCTCTCATGCTTGCTTTTATTCACCATCGTTTTCCCTCAGTTCCACCAATGAATAAATACTTGGAGAAAAGATGAACAAATGAGAGAGACAAGACTTGTGACATATCAAGGAGCAGATTTTTTTAAACCCATGCAAGAGTGACTGGATTTTATTTGGTAAGAAATAGAGGGATCTGGATTATTTTAAATGGGGGAGTAGTTTAGTGATAATTTTATTTCAGAAATTTTACTTGAGCAGCAGTGGGATTGAGGAGGTCAAGAAAAAGACTAGGGCCTCCCCTGGTGGCGCAATGGGTTAAGCAACGCACTACGAAGCAAATCACAGCCACTGCAGCACGAGTTCGATCCCTGCTGCCGGCCAGGGAGGGGACCCACATGGTGCAGCAGACCTCTCCTGCTGTGCCTGCTGCTCCCCTCAGCAGTGTACTTCTGTTGATCTGCCTGTTCTGCTCCCCGCTCTCTGTGGTGAATCCTCTCACCCACCCACACCTCTGGCCTGCGCCCCAGTGCTTGTATGCATAAATAAATAAATCTTAAAAAAAAAAAAAAAAGAAAAAGACTAGTGAAACAGCCCAGGAAAGAAATGTAGAAGCCTAAATTAAAATGCTAGCAATGGGATTGTACAAGAAAAGAAAGAAAAAACAGACTGTGTTATTTGGCTCATAGATTACTAATACACAAGATCTTAAGAACAATAAGGAATATAGAACAACTCTCTGAGCGTTTTGAGTCACTGGGAGTGTAAAGTGTCATTGGCTGATACAGGCAAACTAAAGATGAGCAGATCTTATAACCAGAAAATAAGTTGGTCTGGACCACAGGTGATGAAGGAAATGGGTGTCTGAGATGAGATGTCCCATAAGCAATGTACATCATGGGTCTAGAGTTCAGGACATCAGGTTGAACTTAAGATGAATATTCAGGAGCAAGTAGTAATAAGTGACAATTAAAACTAAAAGAAAATAAATTCTCTCCAGGAGAGTAAATAGAATGGGACTAGTCAAAACTGAGAGGAACCCTGGAAAGCATCAAACAGAGGAAGAGGAATCAGCAAGGTGGCCTAAAAATAAATGATTCTTTCCAGAGGGATGTACTGACCAAGAGTGTCAAATGCTAAAGAGAAGTTAGGTCAAATTAAAACTAACATAGGTGTCCTGATTTGGACAAGTAGGAGGTCACTTGTGGCTATTACCATAGCGATTTCTACATACTCATGATTTATTCATTGATTTGAGAAATGAGTGACAAGATTCTGCAAATTCAGATTAATTTTTCAAAAATCTTGACTGTGAAGAAGAGGAAATTGATGGCAGCAATTTCAGGATGATTCAGGGTAACATTTTTGTTAATATGGGAAAAGCTCAAGTATGATTATAGGCTGAAAAAAAGGAGTTAAAACAGAGGCTTAGGGCCTCCCTGGTGTCGTTGTGGGTTAAGCAACGCACTATGAAGCAAACCACAGCCACTGCATCACGAGTTCGATCCCTGCTGCTGGCCAGGGAGGGAACCCACATGGCACAGCAGACCTCTCCTGCCTGGCCCGCTGCTCCCCTCAGCAGTGTACTTCTGTTGATCTGCCTGTTCTGCTCCCCGCTCTCTGTGGTGAATCCTCTCCCCCCCCACCCACACCTCTGGCCTGTACCCCAGTGCTTATATGCATAAATAAATAAAATATTTTTTAAAAAAAGAGGCTTAATGTATACATGAGTGGATATACATAGAGCAGGTTTCTTCATCCCAGGTGTTTTCTTTCTTGTGAGAAGAAACTGCAGGTCTCTTTCAACCCCTCTTCTTCCTCTTCCTCTATAAATGAGAAATTACTTATTTGACTGGAAAATTGGGGAAGAAAATGGCAACTCTGATTCAACTTTGCCCTTCATCCTCTTGAGAATGAGACTTTCCACAAAAGGCATGAATTTCCCTCTGCACCTCTATACTATCAGTTTTTTCTAGGATGTGTTTCCAACCAGCTCTGCATCCAATCTCTAACTTTCAAGCCCATTTGACCTAGATGTCAAGGGGCATCCTCCAATTCAGTTCTATCAATAATAATTTTTTGGCATCTTCATTCCTTGATTTACTTTTCAAATTTTCTAGCACCCAGGTTGAAAGATGAGGAGCAACTTATTGGGGTGTCCTTAATGACACCACCATTAAGGAAAGTGGTTAAACAAAATAGGAAAAAACTTTTACTAGAGAAGAAGTAAGCAGAAAACATGATTTCCCCTCCTCTAAAACCACAAAATAGGAGAGAAGGATGTGAAAGAGTTCACAACTGATATAATTTAATTTCCCTATGAAGTTAGAAACAAAGCAATTTGCTGAGAATGAGAAAGTTGAAGATTTAAGGCATCAAACAGGATGAAACAGCACTTAGAAGAATGAGAGGAGGAGATTGAGGACAAGTAAATGTGAAGAGGATTCTATATTTCTCTATTCCAAAATGGTAACAATTAAACTGTGCTCATTCCAAAACAAAATAAAAGGAGGAAAGTGCTACATAATTAGCTCACAATCTACAACTTATAGTCAAGATTCTTCTCAGGGTTGACTTTTGAGGGACGAGCAAAAACTAGGAAGCCTGGATTTATATGTCAAGTTTGCTGGTAACTAAGACACTGTTCAAGCTGATAAAGAAGATACTGGCATGTGGTAGGCAGCTACTGATATGGCCCTCAATGATCCCTACCTTCCAGTATTCACTCAATTATGTAACTCCCTCCTTTTGTGTGTTGGACTTAATGACTCACTTTTTTTTAATATAAATTTATTTATTTACTTATTTTTTCTTACAGTATTTGCTTTCTTTTCTTGGTGTAGTCCCCTTAGAATTTCCACCAACAATTCACCTGTGCACCATCACCATAGTCCCTTGTGCTTCTCCCATCCCTTCCCTGATCCCAATCCTTACTTCCCTCCACAATGTCTCTGATTTGTAGTTGTCGATTTATTTTTGTTTTGCTTAGTTGTGCTATTGTCATTGTTATTGATGTTATTATTATTTTTCTTTTCTTGTTCCCCTATATTCCTCCTATGAGGAGACTATCCAGTATTTTTCTTTTTCCTTCTGACTTATTTCACTGAGCATAATCCCTTTAAGCTCCATCCATGTTTCTGTAAATATCTGTAGTTTATCTTTTTTGATGGATGAATAATATTTCATCGTGTCTATATACCACATCTTCTTGACCCAGTCATCTATTTTTAGGCATTTGGGTTGATTCCAAGTCTTACCTATTATAAATTAAAGCTTCGATAAGCATAGTGGTACATGTATTCTTTTGAATCAGTGTTTTTGGGTCCTTTGGGTAAATCCCTAGGAGCGGGATCACTGGATCATATGGTAATTCCATCTTAGTAGACTGAGGAACCTTCATTCAGCTTTCCATAGTGATTGGACCAGTGGGCATTCCCACCAACAACGTAGGAGGGTTCCTTTTCTACCACATCCTCGCCGACATTTATAGTTGCTAGTTTTTTAATATGTGCCATGCTTACTGGTGTAAGGTGGTATCTCATTTTGGTTTTAATTTGTTTTTCCCTGATTGAGGGATGTTGAACATTTTTTCATATGCCTGTTGGCATTTGCATTTCTTCTTCAGAGAATTGTCTTTTAAGTTCTTCTGCCCATTTTTTGACTGGATTGTTTACTTTGTTTTTGTTGAGTTGTGTGACTTCTTGGTAGATCTTTGTGATCAGTCCCTTATCAGTTGTATGGAGTGCAAATTTTTTTCCCTATCAGTGGAGTATCTTTGGTTTTGGATAATGTCTCTTTTGCTGTACTGAGCTCTTTAGTTTGAGGTAATCCAAGTTGTTTATATTCTCCTTCACTATCTTTGCTTTGGGTGATGTGTTAATGACTCAGCAGAACATAGCAAATGTAATGGATGTCACTTCTGGGGTTAGATTATGACTTGATTGTACTCTCTCTAGTTCTTCTCACGTATCTGCCCAAAGGAAGCAACCTCAATAAACAAAAGTGGTCAGGAACTGAAGGTGACCTCCAGCTGATCCCCCACAAGGAACTGACATCTGTAATCTAACAGCCCTCCAGGAAGTGATTCATGTCAGTTACCACATAAGTGTTTGAAAGGGCTTCCTTCCCAGGCAAGTCTTCAGATTAGAATGCAGCTCTGTTCAACACCCTGATTGCAGCTTTGGGAAAGATTTTAAAGTGGAGGAGTGAGGTAAGTAATGGATTCCTGACTTACAGAAACTGTGAAGGAAAAAATAGATGGATGTTGTTATATGACGCCAAGTTTGGGGCTACTTTGTGATATGGCAACAAATATTCACTTGATGTGAAAATTGGCTAGCAATAGTAGTCAAAGTTCATTGATGGCCCTGTGGCAGCAAGAAACAGGCTCTTTAATTTAATGTTATGATTTTCTCTTGTGCCTCTATCCAAAAGAAAATTGAAGGAAGAGGAAAGAGAAAAAGGCAACTAATATTTATTTATCTAGTGCTTAGTATCTGCCATGGATTGTAATAAGTGTATAACTTAAATTATCTCATTTATTCTTCCCCAAAACTCTTGAATTTTCATTCTTGTTTTATAAACAGTGTGGTCATAACTCTTACCATGAAGTTTAAATAATAAAATAAGTATAAGCCACTGGGCATAGTACCTGGCAAATAATACATAATTAATAAATGTTTTTTAGCATCCCTTCCTTCCACTTACAGCGATACAGAGTGAGACTGAAAAACAAATCAGAAGTTTGCATTGTACATCTGCAATTAATGCATACTAAAAAGAAAGATCTGGAAGAATAACTGAGGGAGTCAAGATTCAAAATTAATCCTGACAGTCAAGAGTTCTGGACCAAAACTATTAAGATGAAATGAAACCAGGTTAATGTACACTTCTGATTGAAAAATTAATCTTACCTGATTAATTTAAGCTTAGCAAAAAACTTGACTAGACAGTAACTCATATAAAAGAGATCTAGAGTTAACCATAATCTTAATATGAGTCAAATTGTGCGTAGATCCTACAAAAATAATTATCTTGCTCTTCATAGTTAGTGATTCAAGAATAGGGTATTAACAACAGTCCATGAATAGAAGTATCCCATTGTCATCTGCACTGTTCAAATCACCGCTGGAGAATAGGACTAGGCCTGGACTTTATGTTTTAAGAAATTAAAAACAACAGTTTACCTAGTTCTGAGTAACCAGGATGGTGAGTCATCTGTACTATGCCACCCTACAGCATAAGTGAAGGATACCCCACATCTAGTCCATCCCCATTGTCATTCTACCACCAGTGACTACTCCACAGAACTCTGCTCCTTGCAGCCCACCAGACCCAATGAGGCAGTGGAGCAGGCTCTGAGACTCAGAGGACTGAGTGCTAGTATCCCCTTGAAGAAGATGTACAACTTTGAAGAGGCTCCTCCACCTTTCTCGCCTTATTCCCCTGACCTATAAATGAGGAGGTCGCAGTGAGATTTCTACAAAATATTATTTGAGCTGAAAACTGAAATGATTCTGTGCTGAGTAATGGTCCAGTCTCACAAATCAGAATACTGATAGTGTAGTCACACAATGAGCCCCAGAATTCTCACTACAACAAAACTTACAACTTCTATATCATATAGACCAGACTTACCCAAAGGTTCTCTGTGGAACATTATGTTTTTGATATGTTTTACTTGATAATGAGTCCCAGAATAAAGGTTTTGGGAAGCTGTCTGTTCTACTCCCCTCTTTGGCATTCACCATACCACCATATTAAGGCTCTGCAAAGTCTCATAAGTAAGAAACCAGTATAATTTTATTGAGATTAACACTTTTAAACATCATACATGTGTGTGCTAAAAATCTTTCTAGTCCCACATTGTCAAGCAATGACTTGAATTAATGTTAATCAGTTATTTTACACCTCCACTGAAACTTTCTTTCTTTTTATAAGCCCCAAAGCATCATCAGCAATGTATTTGGGTGATACATGCTTGCAAATAAAGTAAGACTTTTGAATCATCTCACTCACCACCCACAATTCTGGAAATCCAAAAGCATCTACCTACTTATAGTTTTGACTACATGCATACAGTAGAGTCAGGGGTCATAACTAAGTACTCTCTGACATACACAATTATTCTCATTCAGAAGCCATGTCAGGAGAGGAGAAATAGCAAATATTGCTTGCTTCTTTTGTTTTTATGTTTATTGAGATAAAGTCAATATACAATATTGTATATGATTTAGGGATGCAGGTTCTTTTCTCCACAAATTTATATTATACCATACTCACCACAAAGACACCAATAATTTTGAATGCCTTTTCTCCTTACATTTAAAAATCAGCCAAAAGCCTCAGTTATGAATGTGTATCATAGATATAAAGCCCAAAACAAGAATGATAGATACAACTGAAATAAGTATGAAAAAATGTTTTTTAAATCAGCAATTGATATGAGCACTGCTCTGTTGTCCATTTTAGCATGAAATTAATTGCCAGGGCAACTCCAGGATATCCAACAGCAATAATCTACACTGTCTTCATAACCTTTAAAATGGCTTAATGAAGGCAAAGTTAAGTCTTGAGAGGTTTCATTACTATTAAAGGAGCAGTCCATTCACCAGTCTCTTTCATAATGTTAATGTGGTCTCCCTAGCACATAAAATTTAATTACTGAGAGTCATGATAGATTGCCCAGAGACCTGCCTTGGATGGAAAATTGATAATCCCTCCAACTCTTTTCTCCTGTTACCTCCATCCATCCAAATCTTGTTTATCTTTTAACCCAAGTCCTATTTCTCTCTCTTGCCTAAAATATTCCTCTGTCTTTCAATAATTGCTTCATGTAAAAACTGCTAGTGCTTTAGTGAGCCTAGATACAGAAATTAGACTAGTATAAATGAGGGGCCATAAGGAGGCCAGCCTAAACAAAGAAGTGTATGCTACAGAATTGTGGGGAAAATATGATGGGTAGAGCAGGGGCAAAATAAAAGATGCCTAAAAATCAGCCAGGTGATTTGACTTGTTGTATATAATACAGTATTTCCGTAATTCTAAATACCACCCCTTATTCAGTCACTTTAATCAAAGCACTAGATTCAAATCTTTACTATGCCTTTTACCAGTCATATATTAGATATGACTGGTAACTTTCTGAGTCTCAGTATATTAGGTAGGTGAGGTTGGTGGCAGATTTCAGGGATGAAGACATAAAAATAAATAGCAGTACCTGAAATGGGATAGAAGCATTCTTCTCTAGTACAGAAATGCAGAGATATGTAGTCCAAGGCTGGTATGAAGATCAGAATGACCAAAGTTCTCAGGGACTGACTCTTTGCTTCTTAATTTCATTGTCCTAGAATGTGTTCTCATCACCATGGTCCTAAGCAGTATCCATATTCTAGTCAGCAAGTGAAAGAAGAAACAATAGAAGGAGGAAAAGTCATTCGCCAACTCTCTTAAAAGTTTGCCATAAGTCACCCCTGACAATTCCACTCTAAATCTCATTGACCAGAATATAGTAATATGACAACACTTAAGAGCATCAGAGGGTGAAAATGTAGTCTTTAGGATAATCACTTATGTTTATCCTAAAAAACATATTTATGTTTTTTCGCTAGATATTTATTGCTATTGAAGCATGAGGAAAAAAACAATCAGGAGACAATGGCTGTTTCAACCATAGTACAATTTACCTGAAAATAGAAATAATATCAACTTCATGGAATTTATTCAGGAGAGTGATCAGAATTAAATGAGAATGTGTGTGTGTATATATATATACAAATCACCTTAACAATGCTTCATGAAATCCTCCTCTTCTATGTGCACAAAAATGAACTAGCTGACATCTTCAGACCCAGATACAATCATTAACCTTTCCAGGCAGAAAATTTAATATGCCACAATTTCCCCCTATTTTGAATTGTAAATAACAGCAACCAAACATAAAATATTGCCTATTACGCTTCTCTGCCTTAAAAAAACTGTTTATACTGTATACTGCAAGGTATCTGTTAGAACACTAGGATAATAACAGCAGGGGCCAAGCTAACACTCTCCTCTGGGGTGTAAGTACCACAAAGGTTGTCACCTTATCTTATCCATTCACACTGAAGCCCTGAAAAACATGTGGCAGAGATCAGTCATTAGTTGTTGAAGGATTTGATATTGGAGTTGTCAAATATATACTACAAAATAAGATTATTCAACATTTGAGAGAGAGAGCAGGGAGTAAAGACAGGAAAGAAGGAAGGAAGGAGAAAAAGAAGAAGAAGGAAGAAAGAATTTTCCCCTAAAAATTCCTAGCCAAAATCTACACTTATTTTTTAAAAGGAATCTACATGTTTTTCACAGTGGCTATAACAGGTTATATTCACACCAACCATAGATGAGTGTTCTTTTTTCTCATTCATTTTCCTTTGAGTTAACTTATTCCAGGTAGCTTGTATCTTTGCGGTTCCAATGCTCACTACCTGGACTCTAAGCCAACCCTGTGCATTTTTAGAGCCAGTACTGTCAGAGGAAGGTGATGCTTCTCTCCCTGTAACTGCATCCAAAAGCCTGGGAATGATTCTATCTGACTTGGGTTATAAAAAAAAATAAAGGGGCACTACAAATAAAAATACCCATTTTTCTTGGTTCATTACCAGTTAAGGGCTCTGCAAATCACATGAATTATTTCACTAAAACCTCCTGATAGACCACCACCACAGTGTTAATATTCTCATTTTACCTGGGGGGAAATTAAGGCTCCAGAGATTCAATAAACCTTCTAAGATCTCAGTCAGTGAATTACAGATGCTCAACTAAGCATATGTCTATCTCACTCTGAGACAGTATGTCTCACTCATACTTACTTAAAAAGTAAGGGGGAAATCACAGCCCTGACATCTAAGCATGAACAAACATTATGGTACACTTTTCCAGTTCATTCTTTCCCTTTCTCTCTCACTTAATCATAGGGTTTTATTGTTGACCCTTTTACAATTGTTAACCTTTGATACCAGGTTGAAATGGACAGTCCGAATGAGATTCTTTCTTATTACATATAATAATATTTCTGCAAATTCAAATAATTCCTTTCCTTCTTTTTTCTCTCTCTTTAAGCTTGTCTTTCTAAAAAAAAAATTTTGCTGAGTTGAACTCACATTCACCTGTCAGTCTTTGCATTCGCCAGTTTCTTTCTAGTTTTACCACACACATTATATTAACTGTGTGACTGTGGAAAAGTTTCTTAACTTCTCTGTGCTTTAGTTCCCTCCTCTGTAAATTGAGAAAAATTAGAGTACCTACTTCACAGAGTTGTTATGTGAGTTAAGTGCTCAGAGAGACATGCCAACCAACTTTTAGTTTGTCATGTTTAAAATTTTATTCTTTGAAGCTATGCTTCAGAACCATTTTTAAAATTTGTCCTTTACCATATGAGTTCCATTTTCCATGGTTTCAAGTATTCTATTTGCTCCCTTCAGTCCGGTATCATTTAGCTGTTGTGTTTAATTTTACTGCAGTCCTTTCTTGTCTTGAGTTTTTCACATATTTTTCCATAATAACCTACTCTTGATTCTCAGAAAAAAGAATGCTCTTTTACATATTTTTAAACAAATGGATCAGATATTTTCTAAAATTGTCCCTTTTCTTACAATAAATATATTTCAGAAGAAAGCAATTCCCTGAATTGTCAGGTCAGAATAGCATCGTGGTTAAGAGGATGGATCTGGAATCATTCTGCCCAGGTTCAAATCCCAACCCTGTCACCTAATAGCTCTGTGAACTTGGGTAAGTTTCTTAAAGATGCTGTGCTTCATTTTCCCTACCCAAAAAATGGACAAATGTAATGCCTGCCTCACAGAGCTAAGCCCACACATGTGAGATGCTTAGAGCAACCTCGATACATGGTATGTGCTCAAGATGTCAGCTTTTATTCTCAGAACAATGACCAACTTCATTCGTGCATCAGAATGCTATCTTACCACTTCAGATCTGTCTCCATTTGCACATCTTCTCATTATCTTAGTATACTAAGAAAATCATAACAGAGTTTACCCTTTACTCAGTTACAGACTCGTGCGAGAACTTAATCCTGTCACCAGTGAAAGCTAAAATTGTGTCTCTCCTTGATAAAGACTGAGGTTTTAAAAAACAAAATTTAATATCTTTTAAAATTAACAAGTTACTCATTTGGCTATCAGACCAGTATTGACTAAGGACAGCACTACAGTTGCTCAGAACCCCAGCTCAGCTCTCGGGAGGATGGGACCCTAGGGAAGCAATCCCTTGTATGTTCACATAATAGGAAAAAAATACACTCAAGATAAATGTAGTTTCCTGCAGTATTAAGTACTTTTTACCCAAACTTTTTTTCCATGCCCAAAATCCCAAAGTCTCATTCCACAATGGCCACCCCAGCTGTCTACACCTAGCATACCAGCTATATCAACTGAACCCCAACTGACCCTGGGGCACCTGGGGGCTAATAAATAAAGGTTGTGAACCACTGAGTTTTTGCATGGTTATTATGCAGCAATGACAAACTAGTACATCTGATGAAAGAAGTCATTGCCATATGCCAGTCTAGATTTGGGAGGCTCAGGTATTATGAACCCCTAAATGTGTTATAACCCCTAAATTTCCTATGCTGAAGCCCTAATCTCCAATGTGACTATATTTGAAGACAGGACTTTTAAGGAGGTAATTATCTTTGGGGTGGGGGGGTAATTAATCTTCTAAGGACTAATGTCCTTAGAAGAAGAAACATTAGATATTGTTCACCTTCCTATAAGCACACAGGAGAAAGGCCATGCAAGGAACCAGCAAGGAGGCATATGTCTGTTAGCCAAGAAGAGAGCCTTAACCAGAAACTAAGGCTTCCAGCACCTTGATCTAGACCTCCAGGCTCCATAACTTTGAGAAAATAAATGGTTATTGTTAACAGAACATAATCTGTGATATTTTTTATATGAAATCCAGAGAGTAATGCAGGTAAGTTGAAAACAACAGAGGATATGTCAATTGCTATCTGATTCCTACATCTAAAAGAAGTGGTTGGCATTTTGCTCCTGCTTTCAATTCTGCTAAAATTCTAATATTTTAGGAATAGTGGCTAAGCCAGATCAGGCTAGAAGACTCTGGATGAAAACTGAAAGAACTGACAAATAAATGCAGCTAAAAATTGGTAGAAAAGAAAAAGTTAATTTCCTGACTATCCCAATAGAAGAAAGGTTTTCTGTGTTTAAGCCTGAAACAGAATCTCTTTGTCAGCAAGTTAGATGGAAATCCAAATTTGAAGTTGAACAATTATCTGCATTTCTTTTAGTCCCGTGCACATTGGGGTCCTTAAGTTCAGCTACTTTAAGTAATTACAGTAACTGTTTTTCTTTTAGTCAGAAAGGACAGGGAGAAGGAGAGAAGATATACCATGTCCCTGATCTCATCTCCTTTATATAAGCTTTCCTTCTTCCCTGTGAGCACATTTGCTTGATAAACAGCTACGTTAAATTTAATCTTGAGCTCTTCTGCCATAGTTTCTCTTCTGAAAAAAGATCCTCTGGGAGTTTTCTCTGATTAAAAGAGTAACCAGCATGATGGAGGCAATGAGTTTTCCCCACTGGTCAGATTTATATCAACCTAGAGACCAAAACTGTAATCAAACAGCAGCATTTGTTGAGTATCTGACATGGGTCAGGCATTGTGCTAAGGGTCTTGCACACATCACTCTATTGTCTTCATAAAGTCTTCCCCCTTCCTGATATCAACATCTCCCTTCCTGTCTCTGCAGACAAAAAGTGTCACCTACATTTCTGGGTAGGTGATTCTCTGATGTGAGCAAGAGATAGGTATGAAGTGTAGACTGGAAACAGACTGTGTTTTGCCCCTTCTTGACTCACAGTATCACACTAATATTAATAGCAGGTTGTTAAGAGAAGAGTACTAGTGTCTGGTGGCATGTGGATGAGATGAGTGGTAATGTAAGCCTTACGCTAGGAATTTTGCCTAGTGCATAGCCAATATACACTTATATCCACTAAATATGCATGCATGCATGAAGAAATATTTAAATATAAAAATCAGAACGTTTGTCCTTCATAAGGTAATATCTGCCTTACTTACTACAGAGTCAAGTCACCAGTCAAACCAAAGTTTCAGTACTATATCCTAAAAATCACTTTCTACTGAAGGAATTTTTTATCTTGTTAATCTTCTGAAACCTATTGAATCTGACTTCATCAGGTAGAATGGGAAAAGGTTTGCTACAGCAACCTATGCAGCACTGCCTCTATACTGAGGTTAAATTTGGTCATTTTCTTCCCCAGAGGATTCAATGATCCCGAGTACTATACTTTTCAGGCTATTCTCTTGACTCTTGAGTAACACGGAATGGCCTTAGAAAATGCCACCATGTTTCACTGATGGTCCAACAAACTGGGTGTTCAGGGGTTGCCCTGAGCTGCTGACTCTTACCTGAGCCTTTCCCATAGGCTCAGATCCTGAAGCAGCCTTCAGATAAGAGCATGGGTTCATGAGAACCTAGCTAACAACGGGCCCAATTCACCTTGGGCAGGCAGATATTTATCTCTTTAATTCACAGAATAGCACAACCAAAATTGTTAAGTAAAATTTTACAATTTGTAGAAAGAAGTTTATTCCAAAAGGTTCTACCCTTCTAGGGGAACCCAGAGCATGCATGGTCCCAGCAGGACAGCATTCTTCTCCTCTGTGCTGGAAAGGCCCTTTGCAGCCAGTCAAACAATGCTAGAAGAGAAAAGGAGAAGGACACAGTGCAGGTTTAAACCTCCTTCAGAAAGGGGCTTGAGTGGGGAGGATGGGAAACATCCATTGTAACAGCAAACAAACCAACCAAAGAAGAAACAAGAAAATAGCATTTGAACAAATTATGATACAGCCATGCAAATAATTGTAAGTGGTGATTCTCAAGAATAAATTTGGTGTCTATGCAATGATACAGAAACAACTCCAAAATATACAATTAAACAAAATAATAACCAAAAAAGCTAAGGTACAAAATGTATTGATTCCATGAGCATTTCTGTAGTGGACAGGCATTTATAATAGTGCACTATTTTTTTTTGCATTCTGAAATTTTATTTATTTTTTTATTAAACTTATTTAAGTATATTTGACATCATTTGTATTCCCCAGGGAGTTCCCACCACCGTTCCACCCATGTGCCATCAC
>JAGFMF010011929.1:635873-695195 GCA_019455555.1 Galemys pyrenaicus | reverse complement strand
GACAAAGATAGCTTATTCAATAAATGGTGCTGGCAAAACTGGTCCACCATATGTAAAAAAATGAAATTGGACCACTATCTCACACCATGTACGAAAATAGTGCACTATTTTTATATAGATGTGATGATGATCTTCATTCCTGATATTTCCTGTTATGCTATAACCTTTCCACCTTTCAGGTAACAGTTAGAGAAGGCAGTACACAAAGAACAAAGATGTCAATTCCTGATTTTTAAGTTTTTAAACAGGTTTCTGATTCTCTTGGCAAAAATAATAGCTTTGAGAGGTTTAACAAGGTTTTGCGTTCTAAGAAGCTGGTCTTTTGATATGCACAGCACTTTATGCCACAAGATTAGCTTGGGAAGACTACATGCTAATCAAATCCATTTTTGCTCACTCTCAGACTGGATGAAGATTCCATGGACTAGTGGGACAATGAGTTAAATTGTTAGGGGCTGTGGGGACCCTAAGAAAGAGTCCTGTGCCCTACCACGGCCCTTCTTCACCCTGCACGGGTCAGAAAATAGAAATCCTAGCGAAGTTGAGAGATCTGACTACAGAGAACATCTGGGTCTCATTTCAGGAAAAAATGGCAACCTTGCCAGAGTTCCCTACATGAGACAGAGGCAGAAGAGCAAGACAGCCATCTGAGGTGGCCCTGAGATGTGGCTATTTCTCGTGTGTGATAGTCTTTAAGGAATGAAAAGAATCAGGTATTTGCTGAACAATCCAAAGATACCCAGAGGTGGCTGAGAGGTCAGCCTTCAGAGGCCTGGAAAGCAGAACGAGAAAGGCTGCCATAGCTGTGAACTCAGCCCCATGACTAGGCACTGTACAAGAACAAGAATTCTGGGAGACCAGATAGCAGATGACACCAAGAAATACATGCTTAGTCAATTCCATTCTCTACTCCCACCTGTTCACCAAATCTCTAAAACAGTCACATCTCCAAGAAAGGAAGAGGGGAAACACAGAAATGTCTAGCTTAAGTTCACACTTCCCAATGGCAACTTAAAACTATAATTAACTTCTATTATAGAAAAATATTAATTATATAAATTTTTAAAAATTAACAGGCAATTATAAGTCAGAGACATTCTGCAGGGGAGGAGAAAGGAAAGGAATCAAAATAGGAGGAGGGAAGAGCAGAAGAGACTATAGTGATGGTGCATTGGTGAATTGGTGGTGGGAATTTTATAGGAACTACAAAAAGGAAGAATGATGTAAAAAATATATAAAAGAAAAAAGAAAAAGACTAATTATATTCCTGCCATCTCGTATAGCCTAAAGTTCGCTACTGCTTATACTCATCTACAAGCACATATATGTATGGAAGTGTTCTGAAATGACTAACAAAGGTTATCTATCCTTACAGAACTGAAATGGGGAAAAAAAGTATTTTTCACTTTCTTCCTTTTATATGGCTATTTTTCCACCATGCACAATAACATAAATACCTCTTGCTTGATAGGAGTAGAGGCATAGGGTATTACATTCTTGAATTTGGAACCTTGCCTCCTTCAGAGCTCACCAGATTATTGTGGAATCACTCAGTTAAGGATTTGCCCCTAGAATTGTCCTTAAACTCCCCCATACTCACCATTTTCTCTCAACTTCCATTCATCAACCCATCATCCCCAGATTGTAATCATCCTCTTAATGTCATTCATAATGTCAAATTTTCCAACCAATTCCTAACAGCTTGCTAAACTTCTCCCCCTGCTTCTTCAATAATGTGTATGATTAAACTCCATACACTATGGAACTCAGCTTTTACAAGCATATCATAGTGCTTTCATTTGGGTCACGGTGCACCAGCACCATCACTCCCTCACACACTTTGACAACTATTATAGGTCAAGACAACTCACCAGAATACAAGATAATTGACAGAAAAAGATCACTGTAAACAATGTGCATTGCGAAATGCATTCCATTCAGGACCGAGTGATAGAGCTGTCACTGGCTGAAAACAGTGGTACATTAATGACCCCTGGCCTAAAATACAAAAACCAATGTATACAACAAGAAGGGAGAGTCTGCTTTCATTGACTGAAAACCTACAGAGGAATGAAACACTATACTGTGTTTAGTCAAAGTCCACAGGAGGGACCCATTATTTCCAACAGGTCTACGGGGAGGAAACTAGATTGGAAATGGTTGCTTTCTGACTAACAAGAGAATATGCACAGTATATCTAGAGGAAAGTCAATTAACATAAAGCTGGTGAATCATTTATGAGAGTGGTAAGTTAATTAACAAAGGAGTGAGGAGTTCATATCCAGCTTAAGTAAACAAATTCAATTTTCTGTACAATTTGTGGTTTAAGTAAACAACTACTATTTCCTACAGCAAACACATTTTTTAACATTTCTGGTTATCATCAGCTTTCCAGTTAAGACAATACTTTTTATGTTTCAAGTATGGAATGAGAAAGAAAAATCATAGAATTCAAAAATAGAATGACTTAGAAAGTTTATTTCTTTTACTATTCATGTCAGCAAACGTAAATAATTGTACTTTTGATGATAAGAAGCAAAACATAAATAATTTTAAGTTTAAACAGGACCTTTGGCCCACCAGGCTAGTATCTACTAGAGATCTTTGTTCACTGTACTCATAGCAACAAAATATCACATATCTTCTCAGATACTCATTAAGAGCAACCTGCACTTAGATTTCCAAGAGATTTCCTTCAACAAGGTATCCTATCAAAGTTAGAATTAGTAGCCATAATTTTTTCTAACATTAGGTAAGGCTGTTTCCAACCTATAATATTTTTGGTCTATAGAAGTCTATGATATTGCTTCTATGGTTCAATAAGACTTAGAGAATGGGGGCTTCCCTGGTGGTGCAAGAGGTTGAGTGTCGCACTGTGGAGCTTCCACAGCCACTGCAACACAAGTTCAATCCCCAGCAAGGGAGGAAACCCACATGGCCAGGGAGGGAACCCATATGTCACAGCAGACCTCTCCTGCCTCGCCCACTGCTCCCCTCAACAGTGTATTTCAGTTGATCTTCCTGTTCTGTTCCCCACTCTGTCTCTCTGGTGGATCCTCTCACCCCCCACACCTCTGGCCTGTACCCCAGCTCGTGTGCATAAATAAATTCTTTTTTTAAAAAAAGTCTCAGAAAATGGAAGTTTTTACAAATATATATTATATTAGATACTCTTTTCTATAGTTATTTTACATACACACACATCTATTTTAGAAAAATGTCTAAGAGGCGAACAGTGCTATAACAAATTAGCACTGCAGGGAGCAGCATTAAAGTGTGATATCCATATATCACACTTCTAATAAAAAAAGAGTACTCAGTAAGTGCAAAAGTAAGTAAATTCTTTCTAAAACCTAACACCTTTTCAACATCATCATAGAGTCATTGAAAATGTACTCAAGAACATTAATAGATAGTATCTCTTCAACTGCTGTTCATATGTGGTTGCCCATCTTAGTGTTCATTCTTTGTTCCACTATAATACGTTGATACCCTACCTTGGGGAAAAGTCACATCACAGACATGACATGGCAGGTCTTCTCTTATCTACATCTTCCCAAGACACCTAGGTAAGGGGTTAGGTTGAAGGGTACAGGGAACAAATGGAAAAATTACTCCCATGGCAAAGCACTCAGTAGAACATTCTCATAAGCCCTGCTCTACAGAGTGGCCAGTTTAATGCTACAGTAAATGAAAATGGGCAGCTGGCAGTGGGTCTCTAAAAAACCTGAGGAAAATCTCACTACAAGTCTCTTACAGAGAGGCTAAACATCTACCCCCAACACATGCTTCCTTTCAAAGGTATGGAGTGATGACTGGGAATCCATACTTCTGGGTCTCTCATGTGGAGTGAGTGTCCATTCTCCAGAAATGTGGAGCATGATCAGAACTGGTGTGTGCCACTTTGGATGGAGGTCACTACAAAGCTAGTGTGCCCTCTCACCCTCTCCTTCCCTTTCCCCTAGCTGCAGGTGGCCCAGCACAGGAACTTTGGGAGCCTTGAGAGAAGCCTGTGTCCCTCAGTCATTGCAAGTATCCTAGGTAATATACAAGTCTCCATGTAAGACCTGCACCAATATTATGGGGAAAAATCTCGTCAGTTCCTTAACATCTCCCTTAACTTTCAGACAATCCATTATTTCTAAATATTTTCCTACTTGGTCTGCAACATAGTAAGTTCCTGTTAATCCATGGCTGCTTTACTGTTTAAGCTTAACCAAGGTATAATTAATCAATAATTTTAAACTATTTAAAGTGTTTCAGGTGCTGATTTGATATGTGTTGTGAAAGGATTCTTACCATCACACTAACATATCAATCGACTCACATATTGACCTTTTTTGAGAGAACATTTAAGTACTACTGTCTATATAAATTTTAATTACACAGTATATTCTCAATAATAGAGTAATCATGTTATACAGGAAATCATCAGACCTTATTCATCATATGGCTGAAAATGTGTAGCCTTTCACAAGCTCCCCCTATTTTACCCACCTATTTAATCTCAGTTTAGTCTCTGGCACCCACCATTTAATCTCAGTTTCCATAAATTCCACTTTTTTTTTAAGATTCCATATATAGAATCTCCATATATAGGGCCTCCCTGGTTGCACAATGGGTTAAGCAACGCACTATGAAGCAAAATGCAGCATGAGTTCGATGCCTGCCACTGGTCAGAGAGATGACCCACAACATGCAGCAGACCTCGCCTGTCTTGCCTGCTGCTCCCCTCAGCAGTGTACTTCTGTTGATCTGCCTGTTCTGTTCCCTAATTTATCTCTGGTGAATCCTCTCACCCCCCACACCTCTGGCCTGAGCCCCAGTTCTTGTATGCATAAATAAATAAATCTTTTTTTAAAAAATATTCCACATATAAATAATACCATGCAGTATTTCTCTGTCTGGTCTATATCACTTAACATAATGCCCTAAAGTTTTATTCATGTTGTTAGAAATGGCAGGATTTCCCTTTTATAGGGCTAAATAATGTTCCATTCTATACATATATCACATTTTCTCTATCCATCCATTTTTTCACAGTCACTTGGTCTATTTCCACATCTTGGCTATTGTGGAAAAACATACATTTTTATATTTTTTTAATTATGATTTTGTTTTCCTTGAATATAATAACAGAAAAGGGATGGGTGGATCGAATGGTAGTTCCCTGTTTAATTTCTTGAGGAAACTCCATACTGCTTTCCATAGTTACTGTACCAGTTTACATTGTTACCAACAGAGCACAAGTGTTCTCTTTTCTCCATATCCTTGCAAGCACTTGGCTTCTAGGAGGTGTGAGATAAATGGCTCCTTGTGGTTTTCATTTGCATTTCCCTGGTGATAGTGATGTTGAAAACCTTTTCATGTATCTGTTGGTAACTTGCATTCCTGTGGGAAAATGTCCATTCAGGTCTTTTGCCCATTTGTTAATCAGATCATTCGGGGGTTTTGTTGCCATTAAGTTATAAGATTTCTTTGAATGCTTTGGACATTAACTATATTGGACACACTGTTTGCAAATATTTTCTCCCACCCTATAGGTCGCCTTCTTTTGTTCATGATTTCCTCTGCTATACAGAACTGTCTGTAATATGCCTATAGTTCGACTTATTTTTTTCACTTTTGTTGCTGATGCTTTTGGTGTAAAATCCAAAAACTTATGGCCAAGACCAATGTCAAGGAACTTAGCCCTTATGTTTTCTTCTGGGAGTTCTATGGTTTCTGATGTGACATTCAGGTCTTTAGTTCACTCTGAGAAGATTTTTGTGTAAGGTGTGAGATAGTGATCCACATGGGTCTCCAGAGGTGAATCATTGAGTGGACACCACAAAAAGTTCATAAAAAGAATAAATTTGGTTTCATAATATGTTGTTGTGGCTGGAATGAATTAATCATATGTATGATAACTCAAACACTGACACAACACGTACTTGCTCATGAATTTCAGTGAGTGAAGTTCAGGGATTTCTTAATATTACCATTAGATTTCTTAATATTACCATGTGAGAGCCCTACTGTGGTTTTTGCATTGCACACGGTGAGCTGAAGACTTGCATTCTAGGTAGATTTCAGAAGCTCACAAACATTAGATTTGGAAATAATTCAGTTCAGTTATCTATGACACTGCTTCCCTTATCAAAGGTTTAGGAAACAATAAGACAACACAGGGCCTCCCAACACAGGGCAAGGGGTTAAGTCGTAGCACTATGAAGCTATCTGCAGCCTCTGCAGCACAAGTTCAATCCCCAGTCAAGGAGCTGACCTACATAGTGCAACAGACTTCTCCTGTCTCATCCACTGCTGCCCTCAGCAGTGGATTCAGCACTGCTCCTCACTCTGTCTCTGGTGAATCTTCTCACCCACCTGCCCCCAACTCTGGCCTGCACACCAGTTCTTGTATGCATAAATAAATAAAATAAATCTTTAAAAAATAACAAATATACACACACACACATATATATATGTACATATATATGCCTACAATAGAGAGATTGAAAAAAAGAGGGGAAAAGAGAAGGATTTACTGAACTTAAATTATATGTTGTCTTCAGGCAAAGAATTAATTTAACAGGAAAGTTTGAGTTATCCAGAGCTTATGTCAAACATTATGAAATCTAAACCTGGTTGTACTTCTTGTTAGCTTAGACAAGTGAGAAACTTAAGGTACCTCATCACCTTGGAGAAGTGAGTAAGTTAAGAGGAAAATAGGGGCTGGAGGGCCCACCTGGCAGGCTTGCTGAACACTCACCTGGTCATGTGGGGTTGACCCTGTTGTCTAGACTACCTGTACTCAGAACCGCGGCTTGCCCTTTGCCATATCCTCGGCTCCTCTCACAAAAAAGCACTCAAACTCCCATCCACTTTGTATTACTGGTCCTAACTCTGTAGTAATAGTGAGATGATTGGCTAGATAAAGCATCACTAGTGCAGCCTAGCTGATACTGATCTGCTTTCTCACCAATAACTTAACCTCTGCTTGTTCTGCTGCTATCTGTCTTGCTGATGACAGCTGCTAGCTCTCAAGGGCTCCCGCTTCACCTGTGCTCCACCTGATGTTCTGCACCCCATCCAATATGCCCCAGAGGACATGGGTACAATACCCATTGTCACACCTGGCTGTGACAATGCCACAAATTATCACAAAGTGGTCTGAGCCAAGGGGATTAGGAATTATTGGACTTGTGGAGTGAAAGGGGCACAGATCTGGGTAGAAACTGTTTCTTTTGTCAGAAAACTTTGGGCAGATAATTTTATTTCTGATGTTCACTGACCTTCTCACCTTGCTCACTGACCTCCCCATGGAGAAAGAGCGAATACACAGACCTAAAGTCCCATGGCCACATGCCCTGTGCTCCAGCTTGCTCTGATCTCTTTTGGTCAGTTTACACAGAGCCTGGAGAGGAAGAGTAGCCAAATCTGCTGGTGTTCAACAAGGGAAGTGCTCCCAAGAAAATACTGTCTGTGGATTTCATCAAATGTAATGATGTATGAAGAAAGCGGAAGGATAATGTCTCCTTTCTTTCCTTTTTTATCTGTAAAGTGAAGACAATACTGTCTGATAGGGTTCATATGTAGATTAAATGAGATAACATATGTGAAAACACTTCTTACAATGCCAGAAGCATGGTTAACATTGACTTTTTCATAATCCAGAGAATATAAAATGGCCTGCTGAGAGCTCAGGCCACAAACTCAAGATTCATAGAATAACATCAGCACCCCATCCTCTCCTGATTCCTGTGTCTCAAATTTAGCAGGGCTCTGTTTTCCTTTCTTGGCTGAGTTTACATTTAAATATTGGCATCCATCTCCCTGAAGCCCTCTTGGGGCTTCAGGCCTTCCAAGTCACAGCTACCATGTAATGAGGTTTCTCCCTTTGACTACCAGCCTAAACTAGCTAAAGCTCATAAGCACTAAGAAATTAACATCATCATGATGTGAATTAAAAACAAATAAACAGCAACCTCTGCAATTTGGGTATATGTGCTGGGCTTGAATTCCAAGAACCTCATTGATTTCATGACTCATTTTGGAAGGACTGATAAGCGATTATCTCATGTACCTGATAATCCTGAATGATCCTTGAACATGCCCAGATATACTCAGGGCCATGCTTCCTCTGAAGTCTTTTTTTTTTTTTAATCAAGATATATTTTTTATTTATATATTTTTACATTATTTTTCATTTTTGTACAGTGTATATTTTTCATCCCTGTGAAATTTCCATCACCAATTTACCCATGCACCATTACCATAATCCCTTGTGCTCTTCCCACCCATTTTGTTCCTTCTCCTTCCTCCTCTCCTAGGGAATGTCTCAGATTTATAGTTGTCTGTTTATTTTGATTTTAAATGTATTGTAATTAATTTTTTTCTTTCATCCCTTATTTGTTTCCTCTGCATTCCTCTTATAAGTGAAACTACCCGATATTCTTCCTTTTCTTTCTGGCTTATTTCACTGAGCATAATCCCTTCTAGCTTCATCCATGTTGCTGCGAATTGCATGAGTTTATCTTTTTTGATTGCTGCATAACATTTCATTGTGTATTTATACCACATCTTCTTGATCCAATCATCTATTTTCAGGCATTTGGGTTGTTCCCATAGCTTGTTTACTGTGAAAAGTGCCATAATAAACAGTGGTGTGCAGGTGTCCTTCTGAATTAGGGTTTGTATGACCTATGGGTAAATTCCTAAGAGTGGCAATGCTGGCTCATATGGGAGCTCCATTTTTAGTAGTTTCAGGAACCTCCACTCTGCCACATAGTGGTTGGACCAGTTTGCATTCCCACCAGCAGTGTAAGTCTTAAGGAACAATTCCATTGTTTGCCACTTTGAATCTCTGGTGGCTGTTGGCACGGCCTCACTTATAGTCACTTCCCTCCATGCTCAACTCTGCCTCTGTCTTCAGAGTGTCTCTTTTCTATATCCATCTCAATTCTCTGCCTTTCTCTTATAAAACTACTTGTCTTTGGATTTTGGACCCATCTACATAAGACAAGGTGTTCTTTCTCCTTATCTCAAAATTTATAATTATACATATAAATTTCTTTTTTCCAAATAAGATAACTTTCACAGGTTCCAGGGATTATGACATAGATATATCTTTGGAGGGGGTCATCATTCTACATACCACTGTACTGCCTTCATAATGTGATTTGTTTTCATCTTGCAATAGGCTGAAGCAGAGATTTGGCTGCTATATGCTGACATTCCCACAGTGCCCAGATCAGATGTTGCCCAGAATGTTTTTCATAATTGATCTGAAAGTGTAAGTTAGACAAGTAGGAAACCACTTCCCACAACAATGTCTAAGACTGCCTTCTATTCCTCCCCTTTCTCAAAAAAAGCACTTAGAGAAGTTGAAACCATTGGGGGATGGGAAGGGAGAAAGGGAAGTCAGTGAAAAGACCTACCATGGTAATAATAATGAACTCTGTGGTAAAGAAATACTCTGATTTATATTTGAAAAGTAAGAGGAAATACGACAAGCATAAGATAAGGAACTTTTGGAAATTTGGCATATTAAGTAATTCCTTCAATACCCTCCATTATAGCAGATGTGCCCAGAGAGACCACCATCAGGAATTTGCAAGTGTGCATGTTTGTAGTCAGCAGTGAACTAAGTGAGAAGTACACAGAGCGCATGTCCATAGAAGGAAGGAGACACTTACCAATAGTACCTAAGGCTGTATCTAAGAAGAGAAAGCTGTGATGGTTGTAAGGCCAAAAGACCCTTCAAAGAGTTTTACAATCTTAAGAATTTCAACTCCAGAAGAAGTTGAAATTACACTGCCATGAGCCAAGAAGTGAATCGCAGGGAATTGACTGTCCCTACCCAGCAACGGAATGGAGTGGGGGAGGACAATCACAGTGAGTGGAGGAGTGAGAGAGTACACTAGGCAGGGAGGGGGCTCTGCAGCAAGGCAGCTCAAGGGCAAAGGGTTCCCAAGGGATAATGTCCTCAGCCTGACATGAGAAAAGCTGACTCCACCCCTCCTACACAATTCAAAACCCCCATTAACACTTAGAATCCTCCCCTCTAGACCAGTTGGCCTCTCCTCTGAATGTGGAATGCGAGGTCATAACTCCAGGTCTCTGCTCATAATACTCCCACACCAGAAATACCATAACCACACCAATTCCAACCCCTACTTGCTTCAGGACTGTCTTCTCCATGGAGTTTACAGGAAAGAACCACCCACACTCAACTCCATCTGCTCTGAACTGAGTTTCTGTGCCCTCATTCTCTCATTAACCACTGTAGATCTGAGACCAAGTCTTATATTTGTTTGTGTTCCTTCTCAACTTCTAACAAGGAACTTTTCAAGGAGCAAGTGTTCAATAAATACTTTATTGAATTACAGGGGCTTCCCTGATGGTGTAGGGGTTAAGTCTCAGTTCTATCATGCTATCACTCCTATGGCCTGAGTTTGATCCGAGGCCATGGAGCTAACCCACATATGGCACAACAGACCTCTCCTGTCTCACCTACTGTTCCCCTCAGCTGCATATTTCAGTAAATCTGCCTGTTCTGATCCCCACTCTGCCTCTGGAGAATCCTCTCACCTCCTGTATTTCTGGCCTACAACCCAGTTTTCAATAAAAAAATTAAATCTTTAAAAATATAAATAAAGCACTGTCCTGAAAGTTAATTTGAATCCAAGTGATACAGGAGCCAAAGAACAGAGTATAAAGTTGTTTTGAGAGAAATTTCTGGTCAATTTATTCCAAAACTCATTTCATTTCTACTTCCTTCTAATTTCTACTTCCTTCTATCATTGACTCATCAACTCTATTACAAAGAACTGAACATGTCCTTCTTTGTAGCCCAGTGGCCTCTGAGCATGCATCTATCACAGTGCCTATCACACCATTTTTAAAATTTGCTTCCATGAATTATGCCTCCTTCCCATTCAGTTATAAGAGCCTTAATAGCAGGCACCATTTAATACATTCACTTAATTCACTAACACTTAGAACAATCATTAGGAGCTTAGACTTTGACATCAGGTAGGTTGATGTCCTAGCTCTTCCACTTACTAATTGTTTGACCTTGGAAAACTTCATTGCTTCACCTATCTAAAATGACTTAGTTGATTAAAGGGTAATTAAGAATTATTATTCTCAATAATTATTGAGATAATCACAATTACTATTATTAATGCAAGTGGAGCATTTAATTTAGCACCTGACACAATCAATCATAGTTAAATACATGGTTAAGTTCACAAAAGCTGATTTTCCACCTATCCTGCCCGTGTTGCTGCCTTTTTCAGGAAATTGTTCCAAGAAACACTACAAGTAGCTACCGATTCTAAAATTCTCTTTTCCTACTTTCAGATTCCCAACACAAATATCCCAAATTCTGGTGCTCCAAATAAATAGATCCTTGATTACAAAACTTCCCTGGCTTCTCCTTTTCACTTCTCTGTGTGACAACAGTGGTTTGATAAGATCATCTATGGCAGGGTCTGGGTCACACACAGCCATTGACATCAGCATGATGTCACTAATTACTTTGAGCCTTACATTTACGTCATTTTGTCCATGTCTCATTTCCTTCTCTGATCAAAAACAGAAGAACCATAGTCCATCCTAGAGAATACTAAAAGCACAGAAATCACTCCAAGAAATTTCAAAGTGAAATTTTAATTCTCCTGAGACATAGTAACAACAGCATGAACTACAGCATCTAATTTCGAAAGAAAATAGTGTAACCCACACCAAAAATGGAGGACACAAGAAAACTTGTGAGACTGTATTTTACCCATGCATGAGTCCAGAGTTAAACATACATAGAGAATAAGTTTAATTTTCCAGAAAAACAAATATTTCCTGTCAAGAAATAAAGTCAAACTAATAAATAAGAAAAATAGTGAATTAATGAGAAGACTCTAAGATAATTTTAAATAGCCAAAATAATATTAAAGCGAGAAAAAGTCAAATCATAAAATTGAAAAATAAAAATATTTAAATGGGCATTTAATAATTCAGCCAAGGAAATAAAAAAATTATTATTTTCTAAATCTCTGGGTTGAACAAAAGTTAAAGTGTCAATATCATTACAGTAGACAGAGCAGCCAATAATTTAAACCAAAAAGAATCTCCTTTGTATCTCAAAGGAGATGCAGAGATAGTCCTGTGTCAACCTCCCCTCCCCCAACCTGATGGCAGGACAGCACATCCCTGGAGTGTGCTTGCAGACGTCAAGAATCAGAGAACGAAGTCACTGATTCCCAGCTCTTCCTTTGCTTCCCCCTATACTGGGCAGGTCCCTCAGACTGACACAGGCCACCACTGTATAGCTCTATGCAGCTAATGATGTGGCTAATGAGGATGTTTATCATAGTAAATGCTGAAAGTCAAGTTTGAATGAGTGTAGTTTAGACTACTATGAAGGTAAGGGTCTGACTTCTGCCTTAAAAGGCCATATGCTTGTGGTTAATGACAAACATCAACACCCTGCAGATGGCAATAGCGAGATGTCAGGTTCTGACTCATTGAACATTTTTATTAGTAATCCAGGAGAGTGTAAATGGCATGTTAATAGTATCTGCAAATGGCATGGTATAGGACAATGAGCACATAGGAAGGTAATGCCGCAGACAGTCCCAGGGGCTTGAACAAAGGAAGAAAACCGAAAGTCAACATGGCAAAGAGAGATGAGCTAATAGGCTTAGTGAGGATGAGACAAACCACAGATAATGGATGGGCTGACTGGCCTGTGCAGATGATGGAATCTCTTAGAGTGAGTCACAGTCCTGAATGCTTCTCACCTCTCCAAGGCCAGGCTGGCGGGGTCAGGCCACCATGTCCATCTGAGTATTGCTCCCAGAGCACAAACGAGCAGAAAGATGAATCTGAGGGAAGTGGGCTGAAAACAGGAAACTGGGAAGGAACCAGAGGGGAAAACCAAGGGCTCTGCCAAGGATACAGAGCTTATATTCTCTCTGCGTCCTTCTGTTGCTCAGACACCCTCACTGTCTTCCTCTCTGTCACGAAGTCAGGGACATTTCTGAGTGGTTCAAGCAAAGCATGGTTTAAAGCAACGTCCAGATTCAGCCCAGGTTCTCTACCTGGTTCTCACAATCGCAACTCTAAGTGCTCCTCTTGAAGGAACTCCTCTAGATAAAAATACACACCCAGGATTACCCAGCACTCTCCTTGCCCTTTATAATCAACAACTACAGAACAGCTACAGAGAGTCTTCTTTGGACTGTGAGGGAAATGAAAGCAGCTACTGCAAAATCTCCACAGACAAAATGGCACAGGTGGGGGTGAAGTGGGAATTGGTGGGAGTAAGAACCAAACTGTTCCAGTCTAATCTGCTTACTCAGAGGGTCTACAGATTTCGTTGGTAATTGGCTATTAACAGTTTTTGAAACTTCCTGTTGGCACTGGTTTCCTGTCTTTATTCTTCCTTCTTTGTCAGCAAGCTCATTCTTAAACAATTAACTGTTCATTAATAGCTTTGCAGAAGATAAAAAGAATAAAATGAAGGAGTTGGGAGTAGAAGTAAAATGCTGAGTCCCAACTAGACCTGAGAAATCATTTAGCTGATGTCTTAGATATCATCTAAAATAAGAATCCTGTAACTCTAACTATAGAATCTTCTTTATAATCAAGGTAAGAAATAATGTTCCCTACTTTTTGCTTTTCTTTTTTCTTTTTCTTTAATTTTTATGTGGTTTTATGACCCCCTGATACTCCGTATTTTGGCATGCTACCTATCTTAATAGAATTCACCCGCTAATTTATAGAACGGAATATAAACAGAATAAATTTTCACTTAATGAGACTTTGTATCTGTTGCAAGTCACATTTATTGGAGACCTACAGTGTTGGGGTACTTTTGGGCAATGGAAGAGTGTGGGGGATGAGAGGAGCTCTCTTCAGAGTCACCAGAGGGAACCTGAAGAAGGGGTCACTTCTGGAAAGACACAGTATCTTTGTCATCTCCACTTTGCAAATGAGGTGGGGACAGTAGTAGTCTGCTAATAGGAAACAAGAACTTAGCAAGCAAGCAAAGACTCCAGTTTTCAATTAGAAAAGAGCCCTTAAGTGTTCACTCAGGCCTTCTAGCACATTGGCCCAGCCTGTGCACAAAATACTTGTACTAGAGACTCAGTCATGAAAATCATAGCTGAGAAAAGCCAGGTTTCTCCAACAGAAAAACCAGCCTCAGCAAGTGGCAAATAAGGATCCTTATGGAAAATGGATGGGACAGATTGAGTATGTGCACCACAGTTAGAGAAACATGTAAATTTAGTTTTGAAACACCCTCTTTGGAATAAACAATCCTCCTTGACACAGACATAGGGGTTTCTGTTTTCCAAGCCAAACCCTCACTCATTCCAATGTTGAAGAGTCACCTCAAATGTACCATGTCCAAAATCAAACTCAAGTTCACCACCCCCATGCATTCCATCTCAACAAATGTCAGCCCTGACATTGAGTTACTTAGTTGAAAAAATCTTGGGGTGAGTCAGTCTCTCTCTCTCTCTCTCTCTCTCTCTCTCTCTCACACACACACACACACACACACACACAACATCCCTGTTTGAATGATTCCCCCAATTGCTCTCTTTTCTTCCATATTTGCCCAATAGAATCTACTAACTGCTCAACAACCAGAATGAACAATCTTCCAAACACTTAACTTAAGATCATGCTGATTTCCTATCCAAAACCTCTCTAGTGGCCTCTCATGTTATTCAGAGCAAAATCCTCATCCACCTCATTCGCCACCAAGCCATGTTAATCTCCCCTTCCCACGCTGTTCCTACACCACTGTGACATGTTCACTCCTCAAGGCCTTGGTCTCCACCTCTCAAGCTCTCCCATGGCACGGCTCATGCACCCAGATATCTCTTACCTGCCAGCTTATTGGAGAGGCCTTTCTTTAACACTCTACACAAAATAGTAATCACCCACCCACACTTCCTATCCTTGTTACCAGACTTCATTTTTCTTCCAGGCATTTCCACCACCTAGTGTATATGATTATGTGTTTATCTCTCTCCTCCACAATATAATGAGCTTCATCAGGACAATTACTTTGTTTCACTGCTGTGCCCCCAGGACCCAGAACAGTGATTGGTTCATAGAAACCCAACAAAGCCTTGATGAGTGAATATTACTCCCTATTTCTTTATGTAAAATTCCCTTGCTATATATGGGGTTATTTGTTTTTATCTATTAGAGAAGTCCTTTTGAAAAATTTCTACCTTATCTAGACGGATTTAATAGAACAGTATATGCTAGGCCCGAGGACAAGGATATTATATCTTGAGAGGACAGACATGGTGATAGCATGAATGAGGTTCATGCTACAACCTGAATGAGGTTCTAGAAGGAATGACTAGAACTGGGGGCAGGTCCAAAGTAAAAAACAAAGGAGAAGAGTCACTTTAGAGCAGTAATCTCTCCTCCTGTGCTTTTCCTCAGAAAAAACTTAGGCATGAAAAGTGTAAATGACTGACCCAAGGTCACAGAGATATTTAATGCAGGAAATACAAATCAAATCTCCTAATTCCAGTGTTAGTTCTCCTAAAATATGCTTGTGACAGGAAAAAATTGCTGTTAAAAAATGTTAAGCTTATTTCATTTCAGGGTGTTAATTGAGGAATCTATTTCAACCCTAACCCTTTGATATTCAACATATTTTTCAATAATTCACATGAACATAAAGAAGGCAAGCTTATCTAATTTTCATGTGACACAAATCTGGGGTAAAATAGCTAATACAGTGAATGACAGAACTATGATCAAAAAGATACTGATGAGACAGAGCAATGAGTCAAAACTGACAAGATAAAATTTAACAGGAACCAAGAAAATTAACAAAAAAAAAAAAAAGGAAGGAAGGGGGGAGATAAGGAGAAAGAAAGGATGTAATATAATATGATGTGATAGAAGATTAAAACTATGTAGGTGTTCTAGGTCAAAACAGAGATTTTACTAGAAGAACTCAATGGAATAGACAAGCCTGGGCTCCAACCTCTGAGACTCTGATTCAGTACATCTAGATATTTGTATGTTTTTTTTTTAACATGTTGCACATAATTAGGAAGTACACCACAAATTGAGGACCACAAGTCTATAACATGATCAGGGTTAGTCACAAATGTAATGTGGCACCCGTATCAGTGTGGTCTTGGGTTCCATTAATAGAAATATACTTCCTAAAATAAAGGTGATCATACTTTATATTTGAAGTAGATAAAACTACTTATTTAGTCTTTTACTCATTTATTCTTTTATCATAAGAAAGAATCCATTCCTGCTTTACTACAATTAAAAGACAGGCCTAGATAGTTCTGCACTCAGAGCTTAAAATCTAAAGTTATACTGTGTAACTGGTCTCCTACACATCATCAGCCTCTGAGGACAATTTTACAAATATCACTCCAGATATCGATGTTCCTCATCTCCAAATGTTTGCCTCACAAGAAGTCTAGCCTATTTGTAGGATTCCTCTCCCTAGATATTTCCAACAAGTTTAAATTGTGTACAATTCACTCTTGATTTCTTCTCACTTCTTTTCATGAGGACAGGAATTTATACTTAGTCCAAGAAGCCAGACTCTATCACCACTGGCTTCAGTACTAGTTGTAATTGTAAAGGAAATTCCCACCAAAACAGTCTGGCATCCTTTTAGTGCTCTCACTTGTTTCTGATGTAAAACGAAGAAATCTCCCCTCCCTAAGCATGGGGTATCCCCACAGTCATGCCTGTACCTCTAAACATTACCACTCTTGTATTTCTCACCCATATAACCAGCACCACTGCTCCCATACCACCATCTCCACACAGACTGGTATGGCGGAGTTGACACAGCTCCTATCCAGTACTAGCCACCCCTCCAAGCCTGGTGTTGAGGGTCACTTGCAGCTCTTCTCTTTGAGGGGGCCACATTCTCTGTGTCTGAGCCACCTCAATATGTTGGCCATGTTTCTATATCCTTGGAGTCAGAAGCCAATACCCTCCCTTTGGCACCACAAGTACACAACAGTCTCTCTTTCCAACATCAATGCCTCTTCTCCAATCCCCTTTTCAGTCAAAGGCTTGTGAATTCAGGACACAGAAATCCATTCTGGGTGCTAAATTGTAAAAGGTTCATGAGCAAGCTGGCGTGTTTTTCAAAAGAGATTAAACAAGGAAGAAGGAAGGAATTCGATATGTTAAACCTGGTCACTTCTAAATCTGTGATTCTCTGAGCTGCAGCAGAAATCGAGCATTGGGTTAAGGGTTAGGTAAAGGACTACTATACAGTTGGCCAGGCTGACGGAAGCACAAGGAGTCAAGAAACATAACTGAAAGCAGTAGTTAGGTCAAAGAGCCTAAGAAAATCTGGTTCAGGTTTAAAAGACCAAGAATAGCTCATGGAGATTTCTGTGCAGAGCAGATCTCTGCTGGGATATGGACTGGGTCCTCTGTCGGTAGGCTGAGCACCTAAGCAGTCTAGAGATAAAGCAAATTGTGAGGGCACTAGCAAAACGACATGGCTAGCAGACAGGAAGCATCTGAACTAGACAAAAAGAACAAGGAAAATAAGGATTAGATGAAAGAGATATTATGAACCTAGAATTCTGAGGGCCCAGCAACTAAGTGGATGGGGGAAGGGAACCAGGAAGAGGAAGGAGTTAAACCGGACCTGCTATTCCAAGCCCAGACCTATAGGAATAAGGCAATGTCATCAGCAGAAATTTTAAAATGAGAAACAGATTTCGGTTGGGAGAAGGAGAGTGGGACAGGACTGAAACAGATAAATAAAGAATATTTATCCCATTTTGGACATTTTGAGATTGAGATCCTGGTAGGGCACCCAACTGGAAATGTCTGAAAGACAGTGAGGAAGGTGGAAGCGGTATCCTTTGGAGTAGGTAGAAGAGGAAAGTAATACTTAAATAAGGAGATGATCTTTGTGACCTTGGAGAGAACAATTTCAGGTGAGATGGAGGGATAGATGGGTGATTGTAGGGCTAGTGAGGGAGGGAGCCAGAAGCTCTGGGGAAACAAGTAAAATAAATAAACAGCTGGCCCTTTTTCTGATTATAAAAATTAATACCAGTTTATTTAAGAATGTATAAAGAAGAACATTTAAATTTCCTAAACCCCAGAGATAAACACCACTACCAGACATTTTTCTATGTGTATGTTAGGGAAGTTTAGATTCTTAATTGGAATCATACCTTATATTGCAGACTTCTTTTGGTTGTTTCCTTTCAATTATATCTGGATAGTTTTTCTACATAATCAAATAATATTCAAGTGCTCTTTTAAAAATCCACTTTTTGCCTAAACCAAAATTTATGTGAAAAGCTCAGATAAAGTTATTTCAAACCTCTTTATAACAAAGCTCCATCTTTCTTGATAATTGAATAGAGAGAGGAGAGAGGAGCTTTGCTCCAGAGGGTGACAGGTGGAGGGAGGAGTGATTTGAGGGCTCTTGTTTTATTTACTTGGGCGGTTCTTGCTGGTTGGGCTTTCAGCACAGCGCCCTAGTCAGAGGCTTTGTTAAAGTAAACCCCACTGGTGGTTTTGTTTGAGCATCAAAACAAAAGTATTTCCCTTGATACTTTTGCTCCTGAGAGTACCCAAGTAAGGAATTATCAGAAGAGGAGGGAAAAGCACATAATTCTCCCTGTGCAGTCTGGTCGTCCGAGACTATCTTGCCAGGGAATAAAAGAAGGAGCATTTATTCTACCACGTGCGCTGGAGCGGCTGCCAGTTTCCCTGAGACAACGGTGAGGGGAAGGAAATGACTGGGAAACTAAAGTGAGCTATTCGGTAGCCACGAGTACCCTCTAGTGTTCAGTCAAGAGGATTTAATTCCCTCACAACCCTACAGGCGGGATAAAAGCAATAGGAAGATACTGTTGGTGCACTGTGGGTATTTCATCTCACAGTTTCTCAATTTTTTAGTCTATTACCTTTACAGACCTAGGTCACACGGAGAAAATCTGTATCTCCTTTTGACACATTGTACCTGAATAAGAGATATTGTAATGGAGCCTTGGGTCATTTAATTCACCATGCAATAGCACTAGTTTCCATGTTTAAATATTTAATAGAGTTATCATTGTCACAATTAGTAGAATGATAGCTAACCCCTAAAAATGTTTTGATGGCAACATCCAATACTGTCAAAATTGTAGGATAAACTGATATACTGTCAAAACAGATAAACTCTTACTGAGCTGGCATCATTGTATGTTGGAAAGATCTATGATAACATGTTTAAGTATTGTGAAATATATTACCTTTGGATCCTGATTCCAGGAAATAATATGACAGAATTTTTTTAATTATATAAATAGGAATGTCAACCACAACTTTACTTACAATAGCTTGTCCCTATTATATACTCGCCCACTTAAAGCAATGACTCTGAAACCTCTGTGTGATTTAATGTGAAATAAAAAGAGCAGATTATAAATTGCATGTACAGTATAATTACAAGCTGTAAAATATGTATGTTGGATGGATATGCACCAATATTATATTGGGATATAAAATAATGAAAACAATTGTGCTAAAACTAAGGCATGGTTGGGAGTGTTTTGAGATTTGTCTTGGTTGCTTTAAATTCTTTAACTGCTTGCTAATAGAGTTGTAAAATAAAATTTTCAAGACTCATCACCAGTCAACTAAACTGTCATTAACACCAAACTTGTAGCATGAAGCCAAATGATCATTTCAAGACTTTTGTTTCTAAAGAACAAGAACCTTTTCAATGGGAAATAATACACAATAAACATACAATTTTTTAAAAAGTATAACCAAAAACAATGACTTAGCAATAAAATCACATTACATAAATTGTATGAATGTTAAGCATGATAAGTATAAGCTGATACAAATAAACTGGAATAAGAATCTCAAGAAAAATGTTAGAATGCAAAATTACACACTCGTGCCTCTTAACAGCTTGATCACTGGTATATGCAGCTAGATCCAAAGTCAATTTGAAGTGTTCCCTGTTGGTGAAATTGATTGTTATTGCTTTTATTTTATATAAAGTTTCTGTGGTTAAGAAGTTTCTATGACCACATAACCTTAAACATTAGGAGCACCAGAGCCAGGCCGACTTGCGCTTGGTCCTGGCTCATCACACAGGAGGCGTTCCTGCAGCCCCAGCCATTTACCAGAAGATCCAGAAGCATTTTCCAAAAGCAGGGAAAAGTAGCCAGGAAATTGTCTAAAAGGCTATATTTTGGCAGGCTTTTGGAGCGATTAGTAACAACCAGTTTAGAATTGGTGACAAAAATTCCAGATAGCTTCTGGTGTTAGTGTCTGTCTGTCTGTCTCTTTCTTACTTTGTTTTCAGCCAGTGGAAGGATCCTAGAACAGATCTGAAATGACTAGTCATGCTCAAGCTCATACAATTTAAAAATGAATGACACAACTGCCAGATAGATTTTGATACATGAAAAGCAGAAAGAGTCCAGCCCAGGGAATGTTTCAGAAACAGCCAAGCCATTCACAGGCAGAACAAAGATATGTGAGCTCTGACCTGAAGCAGGCAAGACCACGGTTCAGGAACAATGAAATCAACCTTGGTGAATAATATGAATGTTTTTCATAGGTGCTTTCTTGGTTGAGATTTATATGCAAATCAATTTAAGAGTAGGAAGATAAAGAGGAAAATGGTGATGATTCACAAAGTAAATGAAAGCCTTCACAAAGATGAGCTATTACCATAAAAAATAAACCCTTGGGGAAATATAAATAGCTCAACATATAAGAATTTGCTTCCACTTACCAAAGAAAACATTAGAGTCATGAAAACGACAAGAAGCAAAAATGCCTGAGTGTCAAAGCATGGGTCCCTCTAACATAATGGTATAAAATTATATATAAATTGTACTTAGAGAGAAGTAGAGCTTCTCTGCATTTGCTAGGAAAAATTCCAGTGTTCCATTTCAGAAGCAGTATAGGAAGTTCTAGCCTGTTTCTCAATTCCAACCTGTCTCCTCATCCTCTTCTGCTATCCAAAGCTTTAAAAGTAGGGAATCACAGGTGAGGGTGCTTTAGGGTATACTCTAGTTTTATTGAAAGGTCTTTTTAAGCATTCATTGCTCCTAAATAACACATTGACCATAATGGCCCTTTCAATGTTTTACCTAGAAATTGGATGGGAATTGGGGAAAGGCATACAAACGGAAGACTTTTAGACAATCCCTATGTTACTTCTTCCCTACTTCTGAAAACACTTCTGGGCCATCTGGTAAATTGCTGAGACCACAGGAACTTCTCCTGTGATGAACCAGAACCAGGCATGTTAGTCAGAAGGGGCACTTAGAAGGAAATCTTTTTTGAAGGAAAAGAAAAAGGTACAAAAATAAATTGGGTTAAATTAGTAAATGTAGACAAAACCAAAAAGTCAAATCTTATAGAGAGAGGCTGGGGAAAATGTAATGGTTAAAAAAAAAAAAAATAGAACTGTGGAAAGCTTTCTATCTATGACCTCAAAAGTCAGCAGAATAGCTAACTAAGGTGAGCCTGTGCCTACTTTTTGACTGACCTAATGGTCCATCCCCATCTTTTGCAGTGGCCTTATTGTAAGAAAGGGAAAAAAAATTCCAAAAAAGAAAATAAAAACATAAGTCTGGGCTACATGCAGACTAACTGGTTCATCTTGGAGGGGAGTGACCAAAAGAGTAGTTTGGGGGAAATTTGCTGTGAGAAAAAAATGAACATAGAGACTCTGATTTATGTTCAGCAGGTCCTCAAATAGCAATTTCATTCAACATTGTCTCTTTGTGTTATTGATGAGGAAAAAAGTAATCCTTGCAGACATGGAACGAAAACTGTTTTCCTGGATCTACTCCAATTGTGAGTTGTTTTGCTTAGTTGCTCTTCCCGGGGCCTCCCTAGTGGTGCAAGGGATTGAGCCCTGCACTGTGAGGCTTCTGCAGCCACTGCAGCTCCAGTTCAGTCTCCCAATCCCCGGCATGGGAGGGAACCCACATGGCACAGCAGACCTCTCCTCCTTGCCCGGTGCTCTCCTCAGCAGTGCATTTCAGTAGATCTACCTGTACTGCTCCAGCTCTGTCTCTGCTGAATCCTCTCACCCCCTGCCTCTGGTCTGTACCCCAGCTCTTGTGTGCATAAATAAATAAAATCTTTTTTAAAATAAATAAAGTCGTGCTTTCCAAGAATCTATGGCTCATGTTCAGTAAGGATAAAGTTGCACTTTCCAAAAAGGACTTACTGCATTAAAGTGATAAGTTGGACTTGTGCGAGCTGTTGACTTGTTCTTCCCACTGGTCAGGGAATAAATCACATAATTATGCATACACATCCTCGCCCTTTCTACACATCAACACCACAGCTTAGAAGGACCTATACACTAGAATGTGGTAAAAGATTATTCTCCAGGCTCCTGTGTAATTGGTCTGACTTAGAAGCAACCTACACTGCTGCTCACTGCTGTATTAATTGGAAGTTAGCTTAAAGCACTCAACGAAGAAACTGACAAACAACAACCAAAAAAATGCTAACAGTGGCCTCGACAAATCCAGCCAAGCAACCCCTATTTCCTGCATACCTCCACAATGAGAAGAAGCCAGTTTCTTTCTGTCTTTGGCACTCCACCAGGTGTTACTCCTTGACCTCAGGGTCCAAGATGAAGCATCTTCCTTCCAAGCATCAAGATGAAGAAAAGTTCTCAAAATCTGCTGTGAAATATTTCTAGTCATATCCCTTTGGCTAGAATTTCGTCAAAAGGTCATAGCCAACTGTGTAGAAAAATGGGAAGTGCAGTGTTTGTTCCAGACCACCATATGCTGAGCTAAAAAGCAGGAGCCCTATTGCCACAGAAGAAGAAAATAAATATTGGGAGAAAATCAGCAATCAGCACCTCACCTGCCTTGATCTTACATTTATCCAGATGGAATGGAGAAGGGAGATCAGGGAATAAATGTATAGCAGCCTATCTACTGACTTTAGAAACATCGGCATCCAGGCTGATGCTTAGGGGTTTGAACCAGTGTTTATTTTAATGTTAATGGCAAATGTACTAAGAACTGACATTTTAGAAGAAAGGTATATCTCTTGGATGAGTCCTACCATAGCAGAAGAAGGGTGAAGCAAGAGAGTAAACGGCAAGAAGACAGGGAGATACTGGGAACTGGAGAATACAGACCTTCACTTCAAAGAGAGGGAGAAAAACAGAGATGAAGGGAATGTAGATGTCAAAAGCAAGCAGTACCTCCACTTTTGTACCAGACCCCTCCGTGGGGTCGCCAGCTCACCGTGAAACTGATTCCCTCATGGTAAAAGCCAAGCATATGTTGGTCACCAAACAAGGGGCCCCAGAGCCCCACAGTCAATATTTCTACCCCTGCTTGCCTCCACCCTCACATATGCCAATAATTTGGTTCTGATAGAAACTTAATATGGCCTCAAAACACCTACAAACCACACTTCCAGGGAGAAGAATCCCTTAGATCAAGCGCGCTCCAGAAAAGGAGGGGAAATGTGTGAATATGTATAGGACAGCCAAGTGGGAAGCCCACACCACAAGCTACTTCCTTATGCCAGTATCTGTTCCCTAAGTCCCCAAATATGGCAAACCTTTGGGTTACAAATTACACACTTTTATTTAAACCTCACTCATGAATAACACAATACAGGCTAAATATTGGATAAAAATAAATGGGTGTTATGTTGCCTTCCAAATATCTGCACTCAAGTTAGAGAGGTAAGAGCAGCACCAATGTAAACCAACCAGAGCACGATGCACCAGACACTGCAGGCCTGTGCCCTGAGGGCTACAGACCTGTGATTCCTCAACATGCAGTAGAGCGCCTGGCAAACTCACTAAAACTTCTTCAACCATTTATTTAGTGGATCTGGGGTAGAATTTTTCAGGTGATTTTGCACAGAAATATGGCACATGCAGTATCATCTATGACTTGGAGTTTCCAATGTGACGGCCACATTGCAACTGAGACTATTTCAATCTGTTGTCTGTACCAGCCAGTTCTAGCATTGCTCCACTGACCACTCAGCAAAAATCAACTACAAACAGCCTCCCTGGTGGCATAAAAGGTTAAGTCTCAGCACTATGAAGCTATCCACAGCCACTGCAGCACTGAGTTCGATCCCCGGTCAGAGAGTTGACTCACATGGTGCAATGGACCTCTCCTGTCTCATCCGCTGCTCTCCTCACCAGTGTATTTCAGTAGATCCACCTGTCTGCTCTCCACTCTGTCTCTGGTGAATCCTCTCACAAACACACACCACACCACTGTACCTCTAGCCTGCACCCCAGCTCTTGCATGTATAAGTAAATAAATTTTTTTTTAAACTATAAACAGGGCCTCCCTGGTGGCGCAACGGGTTGAGCACCACACTGTGAACCATCCAAGGCACAGAAGCACAAGTTCCATCCCCGGCCAGGGAGGGGACCCACATGGAACAACAGACCTCTCCTGCCTCGCCAGCTGCTCCCCTCAGCAGTGTGTTTCAGTAGATCTGCCTGTTCTGCTCCCCACCCAGTCTCTGGTGAATCCTCTCACCTCCTGCTACTCTGACCTGTACCCCAGCTCTTGTACGCATAAATAAATCTTTAAAAAAAAAAAAAGCTATAAACAAAGAAGCAGAGACTAAAGGAGACCTGCCACTCTCTAGGAAATCTCAACACTCCTTAACTTATAAAGCAAATGAAAAGAAGCAAACAAAAAGTCTATTGTGTATCTATGTGGATATCCAGCAAAAATACATTTAAGTTTCCTTTGAGGAATTCCTAAATTTTGTTGCTTTGGGTTGAATTACACATTTAGGGCAGCTGGTTTGGCAGGTCCTATAAAACCTTGAGTACTTTTGAATGTTTTTGGGCCTTAAAAACTGAAAGCCGGGGCCTCCCTGGTGGCACAATCGGTTAAGCACCACACTATGAAGCAAAATGCAGGCACTGCAGCATGAATTCGTTACCTGCTGCCAGCTGGGGAGGCAACCCACATGGCGCAGCAGATTTCTCCTGCCTCGCCCACTGCTCCCCTCAGCAGTGCATTTCAGTGGATCTGCCTCTTCTGCTCCCCACTCTGTCTCTGGTGGATCCTCTCACCTCCCAAGTCTCTGGCCTATACCCCAGCTCTTGTATGCATAAATAAATAAATCTTTAAAAAAAAACAAAAAACTGAAAGCCTCCGTAACTGCCCCCATCATGTCTTCCCAGTAGCCTTCAACCCTTCACCAGCAGAATGTAGCTCAGTACCAACATTCTGTTAAAAAAAAATACATAACTTGTTTTCCATTTGCATTTCCAACTCAAATAGGTTCCCAATAAATTTTTTTCTAGAATAATGAAAATTATTCTAAACTGCCCAAATTATTTTTCTGTAACAAAGTTGTATAAAAAAGAAAAAAATGACTTGTTTTACTGAGATTTACACAAATTATTTGGTTCACACAGAGGAAAGATACTTCTGGTTTCTTGTCATCTTGATCAATCTGTTCATCCTCCTCCAGGAGATAACCTTATTTCCTGACATAAATTTGTGCCCCCAGCCCCTCACCCCTACACACACACCCTTCACTGCAAAGTTCAATGACCTCCCCAATAAGACCAGCAAAGCAACCACAGAAGCAACTGCAGTTCATTCGCCTTTTACAAACCTCTTCATTTTTCAATACCCAGAGTTTCAAGGGCACAGAGCTCAAGGTCACCGCTCTACAAAGCCAGACAGAAAGAGCCCTGAAGTCAAAATTCAGTAACTCAAATTTTCGTTTTTGGAAGAGGGTTATTGAAATGAGACTGGATTTCTCTTGCCACCTAGACTTGGCGTCCTAAAGCCATCCATTAGTCTACCCCACAGCCTTGTTATAAAATTTTTAGTCTGTCAGGGACCCAATAAAACTTGTTTGTTAGTGGAAATGGGGCTAAATGACATGGTCAAGTGAGTGAGGACTTCCCAAAGAGACAGAGGAGATGAGGAAGGAAACATTGGTTCTTGGGGTCACTGTCTCCCTATACAAAGCCCTCAGCAAGAAGGCAAAGGAAAGCCCCTCACCCCTCACATAGCAAGGGAGCAAGTTTCCTTAATACAGGTTGTAGAGGAGGAGCTCACAGGAAAAAGAGGGTGGGAGGATATGCAAGCAGAAGGAGGGGGGTGCAATGCTCCATCTACACCTCGAAGTGTCCAGGGGAGTCTGCCTGAGCATGCGGGAGAGCCTCTCAGTGGCTCCAGGAAACCCTGATTAGGTCCGAGTAGTCAAGTGCAGGCAGGAGCAGGACAGAGATGGTGGGCAGGCCTCGGGGTTCAAGCGCCAGAGGTGTGGGCAGCCAAGGAAAGAGGAGGCTCTTTCCGGCTGACTCACCTCCTCCCCCTGCAGCTGCTCTCCCTCTCCCACTCAGCCCTGCTCCACTCCCACCCTTTTCCTGGTTTGGGTTCAAACCTTAGCAACTAGCTCCAACAGCTAACAACACCTGCCCACTCAAAAAACTGGCGCACAGTCAAGGGACCGGCACAGAATCTACTATTTTGACACAGCACCTACCGTTGAAGCCAAGATGTTTGAGAGAGAAAGTCCACAGCTCTGTGAGCTGGCTCCATGGCGGCCTCAGAAGCTCACATTTGCATTTGTTTCCCCGGCCCCCACCCCCTACCCCAACCAGTGGAGCGCACAGAAACAGGTGGCAGGCATGGACTTTGGCAGATGCACGTGAGCCCACAGCAGATGCAACGTCACTTTCCTTGCAGGTTTCTTGGCACTTTCCCACCCTTCCTGAGCCAGCGCCTAGCAGGAGCTTGCTTCCTGGTGTGGGCTCCAGCCCCTTCAGCATAATGGTCCAGGATCTGCCACTCACCCCTCATGAACTAGGAGTCTGCATTTTCCAGACACAGAAGTGCTTCTCTCATCTACACCTCCCTGCCTGTAGCTCCTATCAGGTCACAGAGGCACCCAGTACAGGACAGGGCTCAGGTTATGAGGCCTTCAGGGTGGAAAATCACCCGCCCTGAATAATGGCATGAGTCGGTAAGACTCTGAAACCCTCTGAAAAATAGGTCTCCAGCTCTAATCACTTTCCGGTCCTGGACAGCCAGTAAAATGCCCCATTTTCATACAGCTCTCCCCACATTCACATCAGTCTGGTTGGCTCAAAAAAAAAAAAATCTATTGAATGTTAGTATAGGTTATATTTCAAGTCACTGGAACTTTACCTGTATCTGCCATCAAGTGTCTGATTTCAAGGTATCTATGTTCTCACAGGAAAAACGGAAGGCAGGCAATTATATATAAATGCAACTTCATGACACTGGGGGTATAAGAAATGTCTCATTTCTTTAATTTCTATTCATATTAAATCTAACAAAACCTTTCTTTCTAACAGTGATGAAAAGTCTAGTGTCTCTCATTTTGGTGGGTTCTTTCCCTTTCCAATGAGCATAAGATTGCCCTTTCAGCAATGATCCCAGAAAAGGAGGTTTCTGACCAACACCCCCAAGATGATAGATGCTACTTTGTGCCTAGTCTAGATGTATGCTAGATGCATTCAGTGACAGGCAGTTTTATCCCCTGCCAGGTTCAACCATGAGGGAGACTCCCTGAATAACCAATACTCAGCCAGCCAACAGCCATTGTGTTTGAATGTCTTCCCATCTCTGAGATGTTGGATTCAACTCACTGTTGATGAAGTATATAGCCCCCTTGCTAGCCCTCAGGGATTCAGCCACTACCTCCTAAGGCACTCTATGTCCCACAACCCCGTCACATCTTCTTCTAGTACTGATCTCTCTCCAAAACCAGGAGATTTATTTGTTGTGTATTGTTTTTTTTTTTTTTTTTTTTTTTTTTTTCATTTTCTTCAGGACACAAATTCCATGTGANTTTTTTTTTTTTTTTTTTTTTTTTTTTTTTTCATTTTCTTCAGGACACAAATTCCATGTGAGCAGTATCCTTGTCAATCCCAATTGCTGATTTATATCTGAAGCTTAAAGAAGTACTTCAAACACGTCAGTGGCACTATTTATTGGATGAATAACTTACTGTGGCAGGTCTGCAGTCTACTCTTTTTCCTATACTCTCTAACACTCTTCTGCCTATAAACCAGCCCTGATAGTCCTAAGTCCTCAAAAACAGCATCATTCAGGGATGGAAAATAAGAAAGAATCTTCCATTCTTTCAAGCTAAGTCCATAGCAGAAGAAAACTCAAGTTCATTTTCAACCACTGATTACACACACTCATATCTATAATTTCAGGATTGTTTTAAAGGAATCAAGTTGATTAGGGACTGAGCTGAATTGTGTCCTAAAGTGGACCAGAATTCAACAAGTTTCAGAATGATGACTTGGCTTAAGGTTGCTTTTGCTTCTGTTTGCTTCCCAACTAGAAAACAAGCAGTGAAAGAACATACACAAGGTAAAGGGAGTCAAGTGTATGGTGCTGGGTGGAGACTGGACTCTTGGTGGTGCTCATAATGTAAGCACATAGACACTCAAGGATAAAGCTGTACCCCTGAAACTGACATGATGTTAGAAACCACTGCTACCTCAATTTAAAAATACTTAATTTTTTTAACTTTTTAAAGAATAAAGATACAGAATAGTAGAAGACTCCCACATCCTTCCTAACTCCCCATGGTGAAGTTTTGAGAATTTATTGTTTTGTTTTTTCTATTTAAAGATTTATTTATGCATACAACAGCTGGGGTACAGGTCAGAGTCGTGGAGGTGAGAGGAGTCACCAGAGACAGAGTGGGGAGCAGAACAGGCAAATGGGCCAAAATACACTGCTGAGGGGAGGAGTGGGTGAGACAGGAGAGGTCTGCTGTGCCATGTGGGTCCCCTCTCTGCCCGGGGATCGAACTCATGCTGCTGTACCACGGATGCTTCACAGTGTGGTGCTCAACCTGCTGCGCCGCCAGGGAGGCCCCCAAGAATTTAGTGCTTTCATTAGATCAAGTAGAAGAAAGAATCCCCCAAGAAAGATGAGCCCAGAATCTCAGTTCATTAACTGTCATAGGACTCTCCTAGACCACATGGAGAAATTCCTGCTGCACAGAGTTACCTATGTCCACGTTGATTCATGGACAGTGCCACTGGGCTCGCTTTAGGAGTGGGAATCTAGGCCTGTCCACAGTCCACCCCCAGATTATGGGAGAAGATTACTGGATTATTTGAATCTTGATCTCTGTTTTAGACAAGGTCAGTTACGTGCTACGGGACACAGGAAGAAGTTCCCTTCTAACATCTGAAGTGGTTTTGTTTAAAGACCAGAGAGACCAGAGCCATCTGGTGGAGAACACTGAAAGCAACCAAGAATAAGAGGACAGTGAAACAGAATCACCGATACCAAACCAAAAGTAAACGGCCCTGTGAAACTGAGGCTACCAGAGGAGGAGTGTGGAGAGCAAAAGGGGAGGGACACGATGGGCTGTGGGTGCCTTGGTGGTGGGTGCTGGTGTGGTAACTTTCACCTGAATCACAAAAGCCCTTGTAAATCAATCTTACCTTAATTTAAACAAATAAAAGAAATTTAAAAATTTTAAACCCATAAGAAAGAAAGAAGTCAGTGAAGCTACTAGTGAAATCAAATTTCTGTAAGATCCTCAGCTAGGTATCACAGCCTCAGCGCCCAGCCGGCAGGACTCCCACTAGGGAGGCGAACAGAAGCGGCAGCTCACCTCCTCTAAGATCGCATTCTTCACACAACCCCTTATCACTCCCTGGCCACAATGAGAAAACGCACTTCTCTTCCATCCAAGATTAGAAGAGTCTTAACTAAACTGCCAAATGATCATGAATACAGGTATTCTCCACTTTCCAAAAGTTCCTGTCACAACGCTTTGCTTTTACAGAAGACCTAGATTAGCATGTTTTCGCTAACTGAAAGCAATCTAAAGAGAACTTTTGCTTTTGCGACAAAGGCGAAAACAGCGTTTAGCTGGGTTTGCAGCAGCAGCTTTCGAGGCAGTGCCGCACACCCCAGCAGCCGCGGCCCACCAAGCCCCTTCCCTGAAACTGCCTTATCCAGGCTGTGTGAGCGCCGCAGCATTCCTGCTGTTCCCGTAATTGAGTGTTGTTTTAGGTTTTATGTGTTACTTGTATGACTTAGTAGGTTATTCAGGGGTCTGGAGACGCTCAAAATAAATTAAAGGTAATTCTTTGCTTTATGACACTTTGCCTTACAAAAGTTTTTCATAGGATCATTCTACTCTGGGATAGCAGAGGCGATATATTTACTTCGGTCTACTTTATAGAGGTGTCTCTGGGCCTGAAACTTGCAGAAAGGATCTGCTGTAGACATACTTTTGTGGGCTTACGCTTATTCTTAATACAAGTAGAACATAAGGGTTATTATGCAGAAAAAAAACAATGTCAGTGGAGATTCTCTCTGTGGCACAATCTCAACGGTAAATAAAAACAAGCAAAGGGAAAAGACAGAAAGAAACTAAAACTTCAGAATTCTTAACTTCAATCCAGGAAGTTTACTCTGGCTACTCTAAGCAGAAAAGGAACTTGCTCGTTGATTCGGACAGCAAAGAGAATCTTGGGAGGGCTAGAAGGTCTGGCACTGGCATTCCATCACCGGAAACAACACCAGCCACGTTGTAGAGACTTCCGGTGGCTACCTGCGCCATGCTGCTCAATCTGTACACCCCTTGAGATTGATTATTAAAATGTCCCACCATCACTTTCCAAAAAATAGTTGTCATGGTGTTAGCAAAAGATCAATTCTTTCCGGTAGCAGAACCACTACACTTTCACCACAACCCATGACTGGATAGTATTTCCCAGCCTTTCTTAGTGTTAGGTGTGGGTGTGATTGAGTTCTGGCCAGTAAGATATAGGTAGAAGAGACGGGAGCCACTTCCACAAAAGAACCTGTAGAAACCACCTACTTCTGCCTGTTCCATTGCCTGAGTCCCTGAGTGACCAAAGGGAAGGCTGCCCTGGAAACTCCCACATTAAAGTTTGATGTGAGTGAGAAGTATGTGTGTATCATGTTTCAATGCTGAGAATGTAAAATTCGTCTGCTATAGCAACCACTGTTACCCTAAGAATACCAATCACATTGTTCACTCCTAAGTTAAGTCTTATATGGGGCTTATATTGGGAAGCAAGTTTTTTGACATCATCCTTTGGAAAGCTGAATTTTGAATGTGGCTCATTATCGAGATGTAGACAGAATACTCTGAGCAGTGCTAACTAAAGCACGATGGCTACAGAAAGGAAAAACAGTTCACAGAAAATGTAGCCGAAATGGCTAGCCAACAAATAAAAGGATTATTAAGTTCTCTAGTAATCACAGAAATGCAAATTGATACCAAAAATAGATCATTTAGAACTATTACATTGCAAAATTATTTTAATTACTTACACATTAGGTAATAATATGGAGAAAAGTGATAAGGTATATTTCCTTATCACTTTAGCCAAAGTATAAATCACTGCAACCATTATGAAGAGTAAAATCAGACACTGTACAAGGTATATATGACCACACAATATAGAAAATATGCTTCTAGACATGCATCTTAGCAATGGAATGTGTCACACCAACAGATAAAGTTTCAGCTCCAAAGTAACACATATTGCTGTTACTCACAGCCTACTGGCCCAGAGTAGACAAAAGATAATGCTTTACTGCAAGGAACAAGAAAAACTATTTCCCCCAGGTGTCCAGAGGGGAGAGAAAACTAGATATCACTTAGTCCTGGAAATCTGCACATTTTCAAAGAACATCAATGTTGACACCTTTCTTGCATGAATCAACACAGAAAGCCTGACTAGAAGGCCTTCTCACAACACAGATTTACTGTCACTGAAGGATTGCAAGAAATTTTCACTGAAAACAAAACCAGAGTTGATAGAAAGGAGGTTTTTACAGAGCTGTATTTAAAAACATAAAAAGTAAATTCCAGATCTCTTTATTCCTTTAAAGTAAATGCTGGGCTTCCATGACGTCTAGGGGAAAACCAATCATCCACTTCAAGAAGCACCCCCTCTAACAAGAACCATCCATTTCCACCTTTCCTCGCTCCTGCCACCTCTGATTCAAAAGCCTTTCTGGGTTTTTCTTTCCAACTTTATTGAGGTATGATTGACAAATAAAAGTGTATCTATTTAGGTTGAACACGGTGATATAGTTTAAGGTATGCAAACACGATGATTGGATATACATAGGCAATGGATATCATTACCACAATCAAGTTGATTAACATATCTGTCACCCCACAGTTATCTTTGTGAGTGTGTGGGGTGATAAAATCTAAAGATCTACTGTCTTAGCAAATTTCAAGTGCATTGTACAAACAGTTGACCTTAACTACTCCAATTTTGAGACCAGAATGGCACATCCCTTCCCAGTTTATGGACTCAGAGAGCCTGTAGCCACCCTGCCATCTGATGGATTTGAGAATCTGTGTCTACATGCGAAAACACTTGACCAGCAGTTACAGCATCTTGTTTATTTACTATGATCCATCTGTTGAAAAATAGCCAATAGGTAGCAGTGGGCAGGCCTATCGTGGCTATAGATACATTCATCTAGATAGTTCAGATTCAGATAGATCTGCTGAAGCCACACAATCTCTATACAATTCAAGCAAACAAGCAAAAAATTACTTCCTTCCAGCCCCATTACAGTTCACATTAAGGTGATATTTTTACATTTGGTTCCTACACCAGCACCTCGCTTAATACCTGGCACCTAGATATTCGATAAGTGTTCATTATATAAATGGATAATCCATCAAATCAACCTGGATAAACATATGCATATCATTATTATCTGGCCTGCAAACTAAATTCCAGGATAAACACACAGCCAGTAAAATCACTACCAGAGCAAAATGGTTGTAAACGTACAAGGAATTTTTGTCTGAATGCCAAGGAGAGATGGAGGAGGAAGATGGGAAATAACCCAGCTGGCACAGTTCTCTGTATCCTCCTGCCAAAGGAAGAACAAGGCGGAGACATATCTTCATGCCAGTTCAGTGAATTCAGAGGCTGGGAGATTTCATCCCATCTCGCTTCAAGAGTGACTGAGGCAAATCATTTATTCTGTTTTTCTTTTGCCATTTTTAGCAAGCAGAATGGGACCAACGGGACTAACATTCTGTAGGTTTCTCAGGCAGGAAGAAAGGAAGAGCTTTTTTTTCCTGAATAATGGTGGGCTCACAGTTTTAAAAGTCCAACATTTTAACTGATTTGGAAATTGAGATTACAATCCATGCAGAAGAGAAATCACAAATATACCCATATAAAGTTTCTGCATACCCCTAGATTTAAGTGGTTTCAGTCAAAATCCATCTTTAGAGGATGCTTTTCTGAAAAATCTTTTCCAAATACTGTGGAAGGACCACAGCCAAGCAGAATGACTTAGTTATGAATGGGCAACTGCCCCAGGAGGATGCAAGCAAGAAAATAGATGTGGTCACTATGATAAAACAGAAATGTCCTCACTCAACTCAGATGGCACCATACGAAACCTGAAGTAATTCAGTTTTCTTTTCAGGTGCTTTCTTCTTTCCCCACTGAATCTAGTTTCTACTGTGGGTTTGTCCCCCTTCTTTTAGCACCTAGATTTTTATGCCTCATACAATTTCCTCACTCAGAGAAAAGTCAACTAAACACAATTCATTATGATTATAGTTACCATCCACTGAGTAGTTACTTACTAACACCAAGTCAGGGCCTTGAATATATCATCTTTCTTTTCACCTTGCTCCTCTCACATATAAGAGAAGCATTATAATTCCCTTTGAGTAAATGAGGGAACTGAGACTCAGAGAGGTAAACTAAAGCATTAGAGCTCGTGGAGCTGGGAAGTTGCAGGCTAGTTTCAATCATTCTCCTTTCACTGTCTCTTCATTCACATCAATGACTTGCAGGATTGACTGTGATCCTCCCCAAATGCATTTGCACTTTAAAAGGCCACCATGTTAGGAATCTTATTTTCTATGTGAGTCCTTGTCTTTTAATGACATCCACTGAAATATTTCCACATGAAAAAATACAAGGACCAAGTAATCTTGAGGGTGGTAACAGATAAAGTAACATTTGGCCAGAGGAATAACTATTCGATATTTCATTTTAAAATATATTATTTTTAATGTATTGAAACTTTTCCAAAATAAAATGCTGAAAGAAACTGAGTTGAAAATAAAGGAGGAACAACCTCCTTTATTTTTTATAAAGGAGGAACAAAAAGTAGGAACAACCTTCCAAATGAGGATACTATTTTACCCAAAGGACTTCCCCCAACCATGGTGTCCTTGTATTGAACTACTAAGAACTATAATTCTCTTTAGACACCCCTCAGCTGTCTGCTCTAAGTTTGGTCTCTATCTTCATCATCACCACTATAAATTTGAATCTCACTGAGATGCCATCTTAATTCAGTCAGCCCTACTTTGCCAAAAGAAGGCTGAAATCTACCCTCTCTGAGCCTATCAATCTCAAAAACAACACTGTAAAATAAAACAAAAAATAAACACGGAAAATTAACTCTGAGACTCTGGGCTAGTTGACCACTTGTATCTAGAGACTAGCAAGGATAAATAGTTTTCCATGTATGAATAACATTGTTCTTTAGTCTCTTTTGGGTGAAAACCTCTAAGTGCCTTCTATACCCTACATTTCACTTGAGGGCCTCCACAAGGAACAGTACTGAGAGAGTAAAACTAATAAGTTCACCTCCACTGTTAGTAACAGGTAGTAACTTGGCCCTCTGTCTCCAGTCCCATGCTCGTGGTTGATTCTTTCCTATGCAGGTGGTAGAATTTTGCTTCTCTGGCTTGGGAATGGACATGTGATGAAAGTAAAAACAAACAAACCCATCCTCTCCCAGGATTATCAAAGTGGAGTGGTTTGAGAACAGAATAAACTTTTGGAGCTTAGTTTTGCCCACTGGAATTTTAGCCTCCTCTTTAGTTTTGTTCATTTTATAGCCTCTATCATTTGTCTGCCCTGGCTGCCATAACAAAATATCACAGACTTGGTCAAGAACAGAAATGTATGTCCCATGTTTATGGAAGCTAGAGGTCCCAACCAGCAGGGTTGGCCTCTCTTCCTGGCTTACAGGAGACTGTCTCTTGCTGTGTCTCCCCCACTACCCCCCCATCTGTTGCCTTCCCTCTGTGTATGCACATGCAGACGCCTTATAAGGACATATATTCAATTAGGGTCCCACCCTATGACTTCTTTTAACCATGGTGGCCTCTTTAAATGCCTTACCTCAAAAATCACACTGGAGGGTAAGGCTTCCCATGTGAATTTGGAGGTCATGCAATTCAGTCTATTACATCCACCGTTTAAAAAATCAGTGTCCTGCTATCCCCGGAACCCTCTTTTTTGATACAACTCACACCTGCCTTACCTACCTGGTTAACTCTTACTTCCACTTTAGGAATCTACTCCTGCATCACCTCCTTTGGCGAGCCTGCTCTGATTTCAATGCCCTCCTCTGAGTGACTATAGCTCCCTCTGCTGAGTGCTGATTAAAAAGAGTAGGAGTGAAGTTCAAGGTCTGAGTAACCCAGGTATGCAAGGTCTGGCAAGCTTGAATGTAGAGCAAAAGCATCTGGAAAATTCCATTCCTGCTTCAGGGCAAGCAAGCATACAAAGCAGTAGTCAGCTGCCATCACAAATACCAATGTGATGATCAATCCAGGGAAACAACCTTTCCTTTTCAATGGCTATCAACCTCTAGATCCTCTCTGGTATTCACTCTTGGTTTGGTCTGTTTTTGTTTCTGTTTTTTCACCAATTTGACAGATATTTCAATCCTCTTCTCCCTTGTAACCTCTATTATATGAACTAGAAAAGCTGAATACTTTTTCTTTCTCAGACTCCATTGTAGTCACAGATGATCATGTAACAGGGTGATAGCAATGACATGTAAATAAATGCATATTTAGCACTCTACAGAGAGTGCTAACCTGTGATGAATTGTTTGTATTAACTCTACTGTCTGCTTCGAAAGTTTTCAAGAATCACAAAGGAAAGCTCAAGAACTCTGTTCCCAGTATCCCCTTTCTTATTTGGGTCTGAGAAGTTTGCCATGAGAGACACTCATCTGAAATATATAAGACAGAATAACAAGAGACAAGTATTTTTCAGAGACAGTGGCCAGCAAGTCAATAGCAAATGTAGGGTTTGAAGTACCTTTCAGAAGAATTAAAAACAATTCATATTACTGTTTCATATGGGGCTATTTGGTAGGAGCTTTGCAGAATTATTTAAGATTTATTATAGCTTTCAAGTAAGCTCTGTTGCCACCCACTTTAGTGCTGCTTGCTGAGTCCTCATTAGTGGTGTCCCTAGCCTTTGCTCCCCCAGTCCTTCCAGTGATTATATAAATATCTAATTCCATATATTAAAATGCTTCATGCTTGACATACATAGGTATACCAAGGTGTACTTTTGTAAGGTATACTTTTGTTTTCACGACCAAGTCTTAAGTGATATTCAAATATAGATTTAATGTCTGGAGCTTCAATAGCTGTCTTATGACCCCGAGGAAATAAGTAACAGAATCTCTGAGATGCCAATTCAGAGCTTTCCTAGTGAACAGCTGAACCAATGCAAGAAACCTACCGCCAGATGTTCCCTTAAACCCTATTTGTTTAAACAACCCATGACTGGGTATTCTGTTAATTGCAGACTAATGCAAATCCCTGATAAATCTTCCAATTTTTAAAAAATAAACTAGAGTCAGAGAAAAAGGGGGTGGGAAGTATAATGAAACATAGTCAATTGTTTTCAAATATCAATCTTGCAGATTAATACTGTCTTTAGAATCTACACAACGATAATGAGTAGTAAAGAATAGCTTATATGAAGACAACTATAAAAAGAGGGATGATGAGTTCCTGCCTTCTACTACCACTGGAACAAAGGACTCTCCACCAGCAACAGAGGGTGTACATGGAGAGTCCAGACAAAGGAAGAGATGCCAGCCCTCTGAGGTTTGACAGCGAAAACCAAGAGCTGGAGAAATGGAGGGGTGTCTATTCATGGATAATTCATGGATAGCATTATAGAATCATAGAATGTTAGTCTCTCTCTCTCTCTCTCTGTCTCTCTGTCTCTCTGTCTCTGTCTCTCTCTCTCTCTCTCTCTCCCCTCCCACCGTCCCCTCCCCCCCGAATTCAGTCACGAGACCATTAATTGGGTGGAAGTTCATGCCAATAAACCTGTCTGCCCTCACAAAATGAACCTGCAGTGTGCTTACTCCTTGTCCTAAAACACCCACACCTGTTTGACTTTTAAGATGAACAAAGTTGGACTTAAATGCTGAGAGCTTTATGACATATAAGAAATACAGTTAGCTGCCAGTGAGCCAACCATTCACCTCTAAATATACCTCATGGGAGACAAGTCTTACCTTTCAGCCAAAATTGTGTGTTCCTTGTGTGAAATTCTTTATAAATTAATGATTAGATTAAGTCTTCCCCCAAATCAAAGGAATTAGCCAAAGAAGGAAAAAATATTCAACCAAAAAGGCATCTAGTGTACTCTTTTCTTTCCTATCATAGTGGAAAATATATTTTATAAGTTCAGACCCTGCCTGGAAAGCTACCCACACATGAAATTTAAAACAAAACTTTAAGACATCATATTCTGAAAATTAAACTAACAATTATAAAATTGGTGATAGCAGTTATCAGCCAAAATATTCCAATCTTATTGATATATTTCTTTCCTAACGCAGAGGACATCATATAAAGATAATTGAAATATTGAAATATTTACTCATCACACACTAATGATATGCATCTATCCTTAGTTGAGTTGTAATCTGTAAAACACCCAGGATTTGGATGAAACACTAAGAATGTATCTAACATACATTCAAGCAATAGAGGTTCCCCCTTCAACTGTGAATCTGTAAAACAAAGGAATGACCAAACTCTCCCAGTTCAGTGACAGAATCTCCCAGTCATCCAAATCTATATTCTGACTTTGCAGGTCAAATAAACATCTGTTATTAACTCAGTTTCATGAAAGAGAAAACATATCATAGGATTCAATTACTAAGTAATGTCCGTGAAAATAGCACTACAAGTTCATGTCTCTATAAAAGCAATAAACAAACTTGCAAAATTTATCAGAAAAGCTTCTTAAGAATGCTGAAATTGAATCAGTTAACAGTAACCAGGACACACTTAATGAACAAAAAAATGCTGAATCTTGGGAAGAAAGCTTTTGGGCATTTTAACTTACTCTGGCCCCATCCTTCACTCCCCAACTGGGAAGTGGCCTTAAAGAAAATAACCAATATTCTCAGTACAGGACCTAGTACTGGAGGAAACAAAGCAGACTTTATTCTTAAAGATTTAGTTGTTTGTTTTGACTTGATTCCCTGAAAGATTCGCTCAAAGGGCTTGCTTTTATGTCGAATTATTTCAGAATTTTCCCTGGGCTGAGGCAGCTATTTGGCAGCTGGAAAGGAGAAAAGTGGGTGGGGGGATGTTAAGAATATTTTAAGGAAAAATGTATTCACTGATGCCACATAGGGCAAGGGATAAAAATTGGAATAAATAATAGATAAACTGAAAATCTTGGGAGGAAAGACTCAAGAACAGACAGAAAATTTAAATAGACCTATGGCAGGAGATAAAGCAGTACTCAAAACACTTTCAAAAGAGAAAACCCCAATACCAGATGACTTCACTTGAAAACTCAAACATTGGAAAAATTAACAACAATCCTTCTCAAACTCTTCAAAAAAGGAAGAAGAGGGAACACTTCCTAACTCTTTCTATGAGACCAATGTCACTCAATATTAAGACTTTATAACTGTTAAGATGGCATTAGTTTCCAAGTTGACTTACAGAGTCAATGCAATTCCTGTTAAATTCCAATTGCCTTTTTTGCAAAGAAAAAAAAAAAAGGACAAGCTGGTTCTAAAATTCATATGGAATTGCAGAGGACCCAGAATAGACCAAAAAAAAATTTGAAAAAAGGAACAAATTAGAAGGATACATACTTCCCAACTTCAAAACATAATACAAATCTACAATAATCAAAATAGTGCAGTACTGGCATAAGAGTAAGCATATTGATAAATGGAATAGAATAACACAGAAATAAAACCTTTTGAACAATTGATTCTCAGTAAGATGTCAAGATCATTAGAGAGGGAAATAGTCTCTCCAACAAATGTTGCTCAGCAGTTGAATATCCACATGCTAAAACAACGAAGTTGGATCCATACATAATATCACTTACAAAAATTTAGTCATAATTAGCCAAAAACCTAAAAATAAGAGTAAAATTATAAAACTCTTAAGCGACATAGGTATAAATCTTCATGACTTTGGATTTAGGAAGTGTTTCCTCAAAGAGCACGGTTGGATTAGACATCATCAAAATTAGAAGCTTTTAAATATCAAAGAAAGCTATCAAGAAAGTGAAAAGACAACCCTACAAGAATGGGAGAAAATATGCAAATCATATGTCTGATAATAGTCCAATATCCACAATGCACTAAGAATTCTTACAACTCAACAATAATACGTAGATCTTTCTCCAAAGAAATATACAACTTGTTAATGAATATATGAACTGATACTTAACATCATTAATTAAAATGATTTTAATCATTAGTTAAAACCACAATGAGATACCACTTTACACTCATTAGGATGGCTCTAGTTGAAAAGAGGAAAATAACAAGCTTTGACAAGAAAGTGAAAAAACTAGAACCCACATACATTGCTGGTAGAAATGTAAAATGGTGTGGTCACTGTAGAAAACAGTTTGGTGGTTCTTCAGGAAGAATTACCATATGTTCCAACAATTTCATGTCTAGATAAGATAATTTAAAATGTATGTATGTTAAAATTAAAACTACAGGGGGGCCTCCCTGGTGGCTCAGCGGGTTGAGCACCGCACTGTGAAGCATCCGCTGCACAGCAGTGTGAGTTCAATCGCCGGCCAGGGAGGGGACTCACAAGGCACAGAGACCTCTCCTGCCTTGCCCACTGCTCCCCTCAGCAGTGTATTTCAGTCAATCTGCCTGTTCTGTTCCCCACTCTATCTTTGGTGAATCCTCTCACCTCCCACGACTCTGGCCTGTACCTTAGCTCTTGTACGCATAAATAAAATCTTTAAAAACAAAAAAATGAAAACTACAGGGGCCTCCCTGGAGATTCAAGGGGTTAAGCACCACAATATGAAGCATCCACAGCCACTGCAGCATGAGTTCAATCCCCTGCCAGGGAGGGGACCCTCATGGCACACCAGACTGCTCCTTTCTCACCCGCTGTTCCTCTCAGCAGTGTACTTCAGTCAGTCTGTCTTTGGTAAATCCTCTCACCCCACCCCACACCTCTGGCCTGTACCCCAGTGCTTGTATGCATAAATGAATAAATCTTTTTTAAAAAATGAAAACTACACGCATGCACTCAATAGCAACACTGCTCATTATAGGCAAAAGATGGAATCGACTTAAATATCATTAACTAATGACTGGTAAACCAAATGTGATATAGCCTTATGATGAAATATTATTCAGCCATTAAAAAGTATGAAGTACTGATACATGCTACAACATGATGAAACTTGAAGTTAAAGAAGTCAGGTACAAAAGACAACATATATTATGGTTATATTTATATGAATTGTCCAGAATAGGGAAATCCACAGAAAAAGAAAGTCAATTAGTGATTGCCAAAAGTTGTTGGGAAGGAAAAACAGGGAATGATTCCATAATGAGTATCAAGTTTATTTTTGGAGTGATGAAAATGTTCTAGAATTAGTGGTGATAGTGGTGAATGTCATATAATTTAAGATGGTTAAGAGGTGAATTTATGCAATGTAACTTTTACTTCAATATACATATGCTAAAATATTTACTCAAGCTATGGTCACTCTATAGATTGGATTTGACATGCACCTCCACTAGCCATGTGAACAAAGGCAAAAAAAAAAAAAAAAACCTCTCTGAATCTCAGTTTCCTATGTAAAAGACAGGGCTGTAAATAATGTCTGCCTCACAAAGGGTTAAATGAATTAATGAAGGAACATATCTCCCAGAACATAGTAAGCACTTAATACATCATACAAAATATAAATACACAGATAATGGTTACCTATGTAAATTGAATGAGATAGTGAGAGAGATGAAAGATAGACTCCTACAGAGAAGCATGTACTAATCAGCCAATAAGAACTTTCTTGTCTTGAAACTTAACTAGAAGGAACATTATAATTCATCAATCATTTTTTAGTTCTGTCTAGCATGATGTCTCTGAAAGTCATAAGATCTAATAAAATGACAAAATAAAGTCACGGAATTAAAATGTTGAGAGCCTGCTGTCTCTCTCTCTCTCTCTCTCTCTCTCTCTCTCTCACACACACACACACACACACACACACACTGCCTGACATAACATACTGGTTCATCTCTAGAAGAGCATCAATAGTAACTTAGGGAAAGCTATTTGTTGAAAACCAGTCTTGTGTATATCCACTTTATGCAATTCACTTACCAAAGTTAGTTTCACGTAACTATCACCTCTTTGTCCATACAAATCTTTCCAAGGTCAATTCAAATCTCACCTCAGTTGAGGCTTCCCAGCCACCCCAACTGAAGAAACCTCTGCTTTTTTTGACGTCCTCAGAAAAAAAGAGAAAGCATAAGTGAGGGATTTTTTCCCCCTGTAGCCCTCTGGGGTTTTCTCAGGTTGGTTGAGCAATCAAATCAACATTAGGCTGAAAATCTTGCTACTTCTCTCTCTGAGCCCCAATTTCATTTTTTCATTGTTGTTTCCTTACCTCTCCACTGTACTAAAACTCTGACTCCCTCTTTTCCTTCTACCATAAACTGATGACCACTCTCACACTTGTCAAGTCCTCAAGTTCCAGCCACCCATACTCCCTACTTTCTTCTTTTTCCTTCTATTAAACAGAGAGAGTGCCTTTCCCTTAATGAAAGTTGTTGTTCTCCATGTCAGCTCTGGATTAAATCTTCTTTCCATTCAGGGCCTCACTGAATGATAATGATATGGTAATTTCTGAGTGACTATGGATGATGTAGTTGTGGTTATTTTTCTTTATTACATACGTGCTGGGGGAAGCCAGAGGCTGCAAGAGCTGTGAGCAATGGTCAAGAAAAGAAAGAGGTGTTATGGCTGAGATCCTTGCAGACCTGCAAACAAGTCTGCTAATAAGAGCTTCATAGGATGTTAGGATCGAGGCATATACTCTTTCACTCAGAAAGAAGAAAGGACAGAAAAGTGTGTTATGGCTGAGATCCTTGCAGATTTGCAAACAAGTCTGCTAACAAGAGCTTCACAAGCTCTTAGGATTGAAGCCTGCATTCCTTCTGTCTGGAAGAAGATAATTAGGAAACAAAAGGTTGTTAGATAATAGTAGAGGCTAGTTACATGCAGACCAGCTTGGCACACAACTACCGGACATTGTACTTCTGGGCTGTGCTTTTTGTAGCAAATGACATAAGGTTGTTACTTGTTCTCCTGCTCAATAAAAGTTACAGAAGGTTGGGAGGTTTGCTATTTGCCTAGTAGAGCAGTAGTCTTCCATCTCCATACTGACATCTTGTCTGCTAGACTCATCTCTGTGTCACTGAACACACAGCACAACATCAGCACAGCCACCTCCAGAGACTACAGCCACACATACGTTATCATAATTCACACATATAATTTTTTTAAGAATTTAAGAGAAAGGTATTATCCATTGTGACCTAAAGTTCAGGCAAGCTTAGAGATACTCTAATACCCCCTTGTCACTGGAGTCAACATTCAGCCACTATTCAATTTTAGGGTAGGAATAAAAACTAAACTTTGCCAACCAAGAGGCTAGATAAGCCCAAGTCTCAAAGTACAGTAGTATTATGTAGTATTACTGGATGTAATAGCTATGTCTTGACAGGCCATCTATCACAAGCCTTTCCCATAGCCCATTCAGTTGTCGCTAATTTTCTAATTTACCTTAATCATAAAAACTGAGTTGGAGAGGTTACCTAATCACTGATCTCCAAAAGAGAAGTGAATTCAAAAGAAGTCAGTATCTGAGAGGTTCGAGTGTGGGAGGGTGTACCTCTGCAGAATTGCTTTTCTTGTCAGTGAATCACACAATCAAATTATAGGCGAATGTGACAGGATTTGGCTAAATTCCAACTCCCAGTGTCAGAAGGTTATTCATCATCCCTAGAGCAGCAGCTCTCTTTGGCAAGGGATGTTTCTTCTAATTATGTATTGCTCCCTGTGGGCCACCCAGCAGGACCTTTATTTTCTCCACAGTTATTAATCAGCTATCCAATGTTAACAAGAAGATCAGATCTAGAAGTATGTAAATTCACTCTCAATTCTTTCTCCTAATCACTCAGCAAGCCACCTCAGGAGCTCCCTAATGAGGTGCCGCCAACTAAAAAGCTGTCCTAACTAACCAGCTGGCCAGCTCCTGCGCCTAATGATCACCTCCAAAATGAGCTGTTGTTTTTTTCTTTTTAATTTCAAATACATAGACCACTTCAATATGCTGAAATCCATGAGTATTTTCTACAACTTTCTGGTAAAACTTGATCAAATTAGGCAAAGTTAAAACTGAGTAAGTTGCAATGAAATTATAATGGGCCCAACCAATTTGGAATTCAAAATAGCACGGATTTTTCTGTCTGTCCCCAAAGACGAAGTCTGTTTTCCATCATCAAAATTTCATCTTTCTGATATGTGTTCCTCTATCCACTTCAAAATTTGAATTCCTACTCTAAAGCAAGTATTAGAAAGAACCTTATGAAATTGCCCATCTTTGATGATTTTGATTTATAATCTATGGTAATTTCATATAGTTCGACCTACTGAACAGTCCCTGAGAGGTTTTATGAAAGGGATTAAGTTTTTTGAAATATAAAAACAAATAATAATGATAATAACAATTGTGATAATTAATGTTATCTTTAACATTTAATGTATTTATCTTTCCATATGTAATATTTTATGTATTATCTTTAAGTTAATGCACATGCTGACATATGCCTATGTATATACACATTCACTCATTTAACCCTAACATTCAATACTGTCATTTCATAGATGTGAAAACTGAGGCATAAAGGTTAAATAAGTTGTTCAGGGTCACAGACTCAAGGACTACATGTGTATCAAACCATTGCACTGCATACTTGCTGCAAAGTTTCTTTGGGTGATGAATGGGGAAAGCAAGGAAAAAAATTCCCTCTGATTCCATATACTTTTCTAGCCAATAAAACTTCTTTTTCAGAGAAAAATACCAGATGACCTAACTTATAGGAGGAATATAGAAGATCGAGGAAAAATAATAATAATAATAACATCATCACAACCACGACAACAATGAAAACAAAACAAAAATAAATAGACAACTATAAATCAGAGACATTCTGCAAAGAAGAGGGAGGGATTGGGATCAAGGCAGAGACAGGAAGAGCACTAGGGACAATGGTGATGGTACATGGTGAATTGATGATGGAAATTCTATGGGGACTACACCTAGAAAAGAAAGCAAACATTGTATGAGAAATTAAGTAATTAATGAATTAATTTTTTAAAAAATACTTTTTCTTTTAGACCCTAAAAAGATAATGTTATGCACAACTGTTAAGGAAAAGTCTTTTATATGCAATAGACTTTTAAAGTTCAGGATTCACATTTTATAAACTCAGTTATACTGTATTGCTTATAATTAAGACTCTAACTTTTCATAGAGTAAAGAGAATAGAAAAGAGGAGCTAGAGAGAGTGTGCATATGTGTACATATGTGGGCACTCCGCGCACTTGTGTGTATCATGTAAATGTAAATGTAAATTAGGCTGTGATGATGTGGTACAGACAAAAACCCTTGATAGATTAAATAGAACACTAAAGATTTCTAGTTTTACTAATAGGACAAACTCAATATTCTGCAAACAATTCCCATCATTACCCAGAAGAGTAGCAGAGGAAGCATCATTTTAAATGCAAAGCTAAGTTCACCAGAAAGTAATAGAAATTCCCAAAGTCCAAAAAATGAGAGCCAGACCATTATATGAATGAGCTGATATGGCAGCTAACCTGAAATGGTGGGTATATTTACACTGTGACAAATTGAGGAAATTGGATTTAATGTGCACATAATGATTGGGGCCCATCTCCCCAAAAGGGTCATCTTTTTTCTATGTCAGGAGTGTCAAGTTGATATGGGAAACTAAAAATTAATGGAGAACCTGTAAGCCTTAGGACATCTATTACCATTATCCAAGCAATGCAGATTATTTTATGTTAAATGCAGTGAAGTCCTTAGAGACAAAGAAGAATTTGTCATGTGCCATTCTTACTGGTGTAAGGTGGTATCTCACTGTGGTTTTAATTTGCATTTCCCTAATTATGAGGGATGTTGAGCATTTTCTCATGTGCCTGCTGGCCATTTGAATCTCATCTTTGAAGAAGTGTCCTCTAAGTTATTCTGCCCATTTTTTGACTCGGTTGTTTACTTTGTTTTTCTTGAGTCTTGTGAGTTCTTTGTATATCTTTGTGATTAGTCTCTTGCCAGTTGTATGGAGTGCAAAAATTTTTTCCCAATCAGTGGGGTGTCTCTGTTTTGGTTAATGTTCTTTTGCTGTACAGAAGCTTTTTAATTTGATGTAGTCCCAGCTGTTTATCTTCTCTTTCATTTTTATTGCTTTGGGGGATGCATCTTTAAAGACATTACTGAGATGTATGTCTTGCAGCATTTTACCTATGTTTTCTTCTATATATTTTATGGTTTCAGGTCTATGTTAATTCTATATTAAATTCATTTTGAGTTATTAAAAATAAATTTCAGTTTGGAAAAAAAAAAGAAGCATTTGTCCTTGCCTAAATCCTCACTCTTCCATAATCAAAGAGATCAGCACTTCCAAACTTTTGCTCTATCCCAAACCAAAGAATCAATCATTCTTCTACTTAGAATACAGTTTAGAGGGTATCATATAAATGTAGGTTTATCCATAAACATGCCCTCTCTGAGAATCTCATCTTTACTTTAAGAGCTTCCTTCTTGTCCATCATACAGTCTTCCTCCCTCCCTGATGCTCTAAGTCCTAAAACACAGGAAGATAAATATCCCTCACACACTGTAAGTTTTTTTTTAAATTTACAACCATGTAAATTCACTACATGTATGTTATTGAATTGATTGTTTTTTCCTTTGCTAACCCATCTGATGTTGTTTGATTACTCACCAGAGAAGAATCAGTCAGAGAAGAATCAAGAAGCATAAGGGATTGTCCCCTGTACCCTGACAGTGATAAAACAAAAAGTCCTGAGACTGTGTCAAGTAGGAAGCTGACACTGGCCCTCCCTCCCTTCCCCTGCCCCCACATAAAGTACAGTAAAAGAGTGAACTTGAAGAATTTCTATCCATAAGCAGAATGAGACGGTGTTAGTTTCTTTCTTTCAACCTAAACTGAGGGAGGGAGATAAGCGGGAAATGAAGTTTCCTTATTGGAAACTCAATTATGGAACATCGTCACAGGATAATCCAGGAGTTCCCAAAGTGGAACAGTGCAGAACCAGGAGTGAAGCAGAGCTCAAACAGTGCTCAAGGACAGTGACCAAGGCAGGGGACAGGTCTCTGTCACTGGGTACTCACCTGTATGCATAAGCGCAAAACCAATGAACTGTAGTCAGGCTCAGGGTCCAACAACAGCAGGGTTTAACAAACAGGGTATTGGGTGAAATAGTTTCTATGGCCACAAGTGGCTGGCTCTCTCACCCCAGATAGTGTCTGCAGTACCTAGAAGTTCCAAACAAAGACTTCTCATGGAAGATGAGGTGACACTGCCACAGCCCACAGCAACAGTCCGAAGACTGGGCCAGATGCTGAACCAGACAGCCACGTGGTGCTAGAGAACGAGAGGTCTTTGAAATGCTGGGCTGAGCCTAACAGTGCTGTTTTCAGGCAATGTCAGAGGCAGGTGCAGTTCCTGAGTCTCTGGGAATGTCTACAGAGATATGGGAGCATATAAAGTTCTAGTGAATTCCACAGAGATTGACTGTGATGTATTTCTGTTGTGGAGGCTAGGAGCAGAATCTGTCTTCAAAATTTGTCTGATGAATACTTCCTCTTCAAAGGCCACTACTGCCTTCTTCATCTTCAAAAGTAGTCCAACTGATACCATAATTTCAGGTTTTCAGGCCTAGTCTTCCAGCCAGGAATGGATCCCATGCTACAGTGGCAGTGCTGAGTCCCAGCCACTAGACCACCACTGGTTGGTGTCTCATGAAGGCGCAGAAGGAACTCTGCAGACCCTCGGGCAAGCAGGCAAGGAGAGGCAGATTTGTTTAGAAAAAGTTTATTGAGAAGGAAAGGGACAGAAATAAAGAGGGACTCCCAGGCCAGTGGAACCACGCCAGGGAGGGGCAAGGGAACCAAAGTGGAGTTGGCTAGTCTCCAACACACTAGTCTCTTTGTGATTGGTTATTTCTTGGTGGTCTCCCTTACTCTACTACATCACATCCCTTATCACTCCTTTGTTCTTGAAATGTCCTTTTGCCACTAATCCTAGGGTATTTGCAAGTTCCCCTTGGAATTTACTTCCGATCTCCAGATCTCCCCATATCCCTTATCTCCAAAAGCTTAGTCCATCTCCAATGTCCTTATCTCCAAAGCTTAGTTTTTCCAGGGCCCTACCTGTCTTCTACCTAAAAATGCCTAATCACTCCTAACATGCCCTATTTGACCTAGGCCTTACAACTACCTGGCCTCTCTCTCTCTCTTTTTTTTTTTTTTTAAGATTTATTTATTTATGCGTTCAAGGGTTGGGATGCAGGTCAGAGGTGCAGTGGAGTGAGAGGATTCACCAGAGACAGAGTGGGGAACAGAATAGGCAGATTGACTGAAATGCACTGCTGAGGGGAGCAGTGTGAGACAGGGGAGGTCTGCTGCTCTATATGGGTCACCTGCAAGGCTGGGAATTGAATGTGTACCGCAGTGGCTGCAGACAGCTTCATAGTGTTGCAACTTAACCCCTTGCGCCATTAGGGAGGCCCTACCTGGCAGCAGAATGCTTCTTGGAAAGTGAGCCAACAAATCCTAGAGCCAGATATAACAGGGGGGGAAGCCCAGCGCAGCCTACACTCAGGTCAGGGCAGGTTGGCGGCCTGTTGGCTGCAGGGAGCCATGGCACAGCTGCTCTCACTGGGGTCAGGGGAGGGGAAACATCCACAGACCTGAGGTGAGAGTATCTCAGTCCCAAGAAAGCCCTCTTGCCCTGCAGCATCTGAGGGTCACAGGACTGATAACAAAATCAAAAAATTAACACATAATAGTGCTATAGTGATGACATCCAGGCAACACCTGCTGGCAGAAGAAAACTGTACAGGTGGGCCACACACACACCACTGTTCTCACAGATTAAACCCTCCTAAAAATGAATTTATAACATAAAATCACAGAACTCATTACTTAATGACCATCATGAGCAAGAGCCAGCAGAGGTAACAAGCATATAACAAAGTTCAGGTGAAGGGATATTAGAATCTTAGAATTTCAGATAATTGAATACCTAATCAAAGACAGACTTTAATGATTAAAGACCTAAAAGAAGGAATTAAAACATTGGTGAAGACAAGACTATGGGAAAAACTTCTAGAAATGAAAATGTAATCACTGAAACAAAACCCACTAGTCATATTATGCAGCAGAGCAGACACAGCTGAAGAGGAATACAGACTGTAGGATTAAGGAAATTACCCAGATATATAGAGATAAAAGATGGAAAATATTAAAGCAAGATGACACATGAGAGAATGAGTAGATAAACTTACGTATGTCTAATAGGATTTTTCAGAAGAAATAGATATGAGAGAGGAAATATTCAAAGAGATATGGCTCAGAATTTTCTAGAATTAATGACATGAACCCTCCAATTCAGGAACCACTAACACCAAATAGCAAATATAGAAATGAATCTATACTGCATTACATATGATAAATGATCCACGACCAAGACAAAGAAAATATTGTAAACACGAAGAGAAATAATAGATTAACTACAAAGGAATGACAAAGCAGTCTTCTCAAAAAGAATTTTTAAAACAGAACAACTTCAAAGTGAAAAGAAAATAATTACCACCTATAATTCTATGCAGCTAGAGAAGCTTAACTATCACTAAAGAGAGCAAACTACAGACATTTTAAGGCAAATAAAGAATGAGGGGGTTGAACTTTGCCAGATTTTAACTGTGAAGTTACCCAAATCAGAATCCCCAAGATCTCAGAACTAGTTGCCTCAATACCCCACACTGATGGCATGCAGTGTTTTGAACTAAGAGCAATGAAATGTTTTGAAACTAAGGAAAAGCGTCTGTCCTTGCCTAAGCCCTATGTCCTTCCCCAATCAAAGATCATCATATCCTAAATGTCTGCCCATTTCCTAGTCAGAGAAGCAATCACTGCTGCCTCTCCCCTTTTTATGATCTAGAATATAGTAAGGGTTTTTTAGGGGGAGAAGGGATCTCATTTACAATATTTGTAGGCTAATCAGTAAACATGTCCTTTCTCTCTAAAATCCACATCTTGACTCTCAGAGTGAGGATAAGGTAACCCCTTCTTGTCTGTCATGTAAGATCCCCACCCTCCAAATGACACCCCAGGTCCCTAAGGATAAATATCCCTGGTCTGCTCCTTGGTTCTTTAGAATTTACAGCAATATAAACTATCCGTATATATGTTACTAAATTTTGGCCACTTCTCTTACTGATCTATCTGATATTAATTTATTCATCCATCGAGGCTTAGAAGAACTCAGACAGTATAGGAAAATTTTCCCCAGCACCAGGATATCTGAATGGAATTCTAAAGGATATAATCAGAAAAAAAGGAAAAGGAAACAGAGAAAAGAATATGCAAAATATGGTCAAGTGTGGATAAATCTAAACAAGGATTAGCCATATATGTAGGTCGATTTTTATGTCAACATGACAAGCCACAAGGCATCCAGACTAAAAATTATTTCTGGGCTTATCTGTATTTCTGGATGAGGTTAGCATTTGAATTCAACTCAGTAAAATAGGTGGCTCTCCCCAGTGTGGGTGGCCCTCATTCAACCTGTTGAAAGGCTAAGCAGAAAAAAGGTAAAAGAGGAACTCACCATCTTTGCTTCTAGCCTGCTTAAGTCGGGGCCTCTCATCTCTTCCATTTGGCCCTCAGACTGGTTCTCAGGTCTGATTCTTAGGTCTGATTCAAACTGACTTAACTTACACCGCCAATTTTCCTAGATGTCCAGCTTGCAAACAATAAAAAATTTATCCAATTTATGCCATTGTCTCTCTTGCTAGTCAAAGCATATACGGTAAGCTACTGTATGAGAATAAAACTGGTGTATGATCAATTGCTTACTTCATTAATTCATGCAACATATACTCATTGAATGCCTTTGATCAGACAGACACTCCTTTAAGTAGTATGGTTATAGTATACAACAATATAGACAAAACACCTGCCCTGGGGGGTTTATATTTTAGTGCTAGTAGGTAGAAAAAAATTATATAACAAATCAGAAGATAGTAAGTGTGGGGGAGGGGAGGTGGTTAGAGACAGAAATGCAAAGGAATTAAGGAAGATGAAGATGCAAAGTCTTAGGGCAAAAATGGGGAAGGGATAAATAATTTTCACTTTCACATGATTTACATTCAGGAAGTTGGCCCATCCTACATTTGTGCCATTGACAAAACCCACTAAATTTTTTTTTTCTTACAATGTCGGCTTTCTTTTCTAGGAGTAGTTCCCAGTTTCCACCACCAATTCACCCATGTACCATCACCATAGCCCTGTGCTCTTCCCATCCCAGCTTTGATACAAATAGCTCCCTCTTCCCTGCAGAGGACTCTGATTTGTAGTTTTCTGTTTAGTTTTGTTTTGTTTTGTTGTGGTTTACCACTAAATATTAAAGGAATAAAAAGATACTTCATTGCCCACTATACTTTGTATGCTGGAGCATTGCTGCCCTCTAGTGGTGAAAGAGAAAACAAACCTAGAAAAAGCTAGAAAGTGACAACCAGCACTGCTGAGAAAGGCACATTTTGAAATTTTAGATTTTCTTTGTAGCATGATGGGTTACTTTACAGCAACTTTTGATGAAATTATACCATTAATAATACTATAAAGGAAAGTCAAAATCTGACACACTTTTCAAAGTTATCCATGATTTTCAAGAAATCTAAAACACATGGGTTAACTATGAACATTTTAAGAATTCGTAGGATTTGTTGTGAGGTCAGACACAAATACTGTCTTTCTTCCACTAAAAAATTATGATGGCTAATGAATATAACTGAGCATTCTTTTTCTTTCCCCCCTTTATTTTTTCTTACATTGTTTGCTTTCTTTTCTGGGTGGAATCCCTGTAGGATTTCTACCACCAATTCACCCATGCACCATCACCATAATCCCTTGTGCTCTTCCCATCACTGCCTTGATCCCAATCCCTCCCTCTTCCCTGCAGAATGTCTGTTTTGTTGTTGTTGTTGTTGATGTTATTTTTACCTTGATCCCCATATTACTCTTCCAAGGGAGACCATTTGGTAGTTTTCTTTTTCCTTCTGACTTATTTTCATTGAGCATAATCCCTTTAAGCTCCATCCATGTGTCTATCAATGGCTCTAGTTTATTGTTTTTTATTTTATTGCTTTATAATATTCCATTATATATATATATATATACCACTTTTTTTATCCAATAGTCTATTTTGGGGCATTTGGGTTGATTCCAAGTCTTACCTGTTATAAATAATGCTGCCATAAACATAGGGGTGCATGTATTCTCTGAATTAATGTTTTTGTGTCTTTTGGGTAATTCCCTAGGAGTGGGATTGCTGGGTCATATGGTAGCTCCATTTTTAACAGGCTGAGGAACCTCTATTCAGGTTTCTCTAGAGGTTGAACCTAACTGGGCATAGCTTTTTAGTTTTGGGGGTTTTGTCAATGGCACAAATGTAGGATGGACCAACTTCCTGAATGTAAATCATGTGAAAGTGAAAATTATTTCAGATCATCTTCATAAGCCAATATAAAGTTGTAGAGAAATGTAGATATCAAGAAGGTTATAATAATAAAATGCTCATTCACCTCAAGGAAGTAATATATCCATTGAATTTTGTTCTGGTATAACCAGTATGACATAAGCAATCACCTTTAGGAACTAATGCAATTGCTTCGTATTTTCCCTAATTAAATAGGGTTAGAATACCAATATTTTAGATTAGATTAATAAAGTATGTTTTGAGGAGCACTGTTCTGCCCCTTACTTAAACTCGAGAATTCCAGGGACATTGTCCAGAGTAACTGGACATATTTCTCAAATGCCATCTGGAAAACAATCTGAGAATCTCATCTGTCCACCAGCAGACCAATTTTCAGCTACCAGTGTTGCTGCCATGCCCTCCCTGAAAGCTGCTCTTGCTCAGTTCAATGTATTCTTTTCCACTTAATGAACTGCAACTCCAGTGCTTTACTCCCTAGACTCTACATGTCATAGCTCTCTGATTTAGCCCTTCAACTTCAGCCATTCTTTCCAAAGTACATCAGTGAGCCCTGTTTTAAGATATGGGGTAGTGCAGCTCTACACATACTCACAAACTTACTCAGAAACAAAAGTTCCCTAAAACCATCTAGAATCTGCTATGAAGTCAGAATCGGCAGTCTACATTCGTCCTTCCTTCCCTCAAAAAGAACTATCTCTAATCATCTGAGAGGTTGTATTCATGGGGGACTGTATCCAAAACAAGTACTGATACACTCTTCCAAAAGCCACCTTAGTTTCCAAGAAAATTACTTCCTCTTAAGCAACCTTTGATCTCTACATATTAAAAGATAATTAAAAAATTGGCCTTCAGCAAGCCATTTTTAAAATCCTATTATACACTTATCCAAGTATACACCTGTGTACCCTATATTTATTTACTTAAGAAGAGACACAAAAGGTCTTCCAAAAAAATCTGCATCTGAGTGATTTAGAGATGGAAAACCATGTCAAAGGGTAGCTTCTTTTACTTCCATATCCTAATTTCAAAGGTTGCCATGTTGCCATATTTAAGCATGGATCTTATCACTCCAGAAACCTGTCCTATAAATCTAAACACATGTATTTATATTAAAGAACTAAACTACAATAAAGAATGATTCTATTTTTTTGTTGGGGGATCCATGCTGTCTTTGGAGAGTAACAAATATATGTACTACAAAGCTACCTTTTTTTTTTTTTAAGTTGACATAGTTTTTATTGAACATACATTAATTTTCCATTTGTTTTTATTTTTTTAGATTTAATTTGAGATCATTTGTAGTCCCCAGGGAATTCCCACCACCATTTCACCAGTGCACCATCACCTTAGTCCCTTGTGCGAAATCTTTCTGCCCTCATCCCAGTCCTCACCCCACCCTCCCCCTAATGATCCCTTTGATTTGTCTTTGATCTTTTGTTCTTGTTGTGTTGTTTGCTTGCTTGTTTGTTTTTGGCTGTAATCTGTAATTGTTCATTTCCTTGGGCTCTTTTTTGTTGTTGTTGTTGTTGTTGTTGTTCCTTTACATTCCTCCTAGGAGTGAAGCCATCCAATATTTTTCTCTCACCTTCTGATTTATTTCACTGAGTATAATTACTTCTAGCTCCATCCATGTTTCTATAAATGACTCTAAACATTTTTGATTGTGGAATAGTATTCCATTGTGTATATGTACCACATCTTCTTGATCCAGTCATCTACTTTTGGGCATTTGGGTTGTTTCCAGGTCTTACCAATTTTAAGTAGTGCTGCAATAAACATGGGGGTGCAGGTATTCTTTTGGATCGGTGTTTTGTGTTCTTTGGGTAAATCCCTAGGAGTGGAATTGCTGGGGTCATATGGCAGCTCTATTTTTAGTAGACTGAGGAAATTCCATACAGTCTTCCATAGTGGTTGGATTAACTTGCATTCCCACAGGGATATCTTTGAATTTTGATTATTGCATGGTCAAAAGTAGGAAAACTTTTGAAGACAATGCAAGCATTTATTAATAAAGAAATAAGATTAAATTATGCTATAGCCATAATGGAAGACTATGCAGTTGTTCCAAAAAAAAAAAAAAAAAGGGTAGGTCTAGTCTCTGTGCAAAAAAATATTGACTATGTATTTTTCTAGACTAACCAGAAAACTGTTGATAGAGATTGCTTCTAGGTAGAGAGAACACATTGAGGAAGAAAAGGAAAAACTATATGATAAGGCAGATACAGACTTCTTTTGCTTTTCTCTTTATATCTTTTTAAATTTTTTTACTGTTTTACAAAAGAACTCATTTTATTTAATTATAGAATATGTATATCATTAAATTGAAATATGTATAATTGCAAATCAGTTGAATATTATACTACTTTTAGCCTATGAAGGCCACCATTGAGCTTTCACAGATGCCTATACGCTTTTCTTCAGTACATTCCTTTTTATCTGAGAGAAGGGAGAAACTCCTAAACATCTTTCACAACTGTTTTAGAAATTATCTGCAAGAATGCAGAATCCAAGGCAACAGTTAAAAGTTCTAGCACTTAAAAGAGAAGCATGTCCAGAAACACAAAGGTGAAAACAAAGAAAGCGAGACAAGATGTGATGCTAAGAAATGTAGTATAGCACTGTTGCTTCATAACAAGCTGAAGAGACACAACTGTCACTTCATAAAATGTTCACTGTCCACATAGCCCATGCCCAAGAATTGTAAGGCAAACATATGTGTCAATGCTCCTGACGGGAGGAAGACTTTCCTATTGGTCACAGTACATTCCACTGAGCTAGTTCTCTGAAATTCTGAGTTCCATGATCTGACCACATGGCAACTATTCAGGTAGAATCATACCATATTTCATTCAAATCTCAAAACAAAGACATGAGTCTCTCCCTGGTGTGGCAGAGACATTAGTCATGGAAGGAAATAGCATAGAGAAAAATCTGAGAAGATGCACAAGATGGGGAGTGGGAATTGTCTGAAAAGGGTGATCAACAGAAGGCTTAGTGAAGTGGTATTTTTGCTTCATGACAGCCTGGACCTGTGGCAGTACCTACTCTTGTCCTGAGCACCAGTCAATACTAGCAGCTTTTGGGGTCCAGTCAGTAAATGAATAGGAGTAACACACTCATAGGAGGATTTATGAGGACTTTGTTCTCTCCAAAACCCAGAGACCCATTTTGCATCTTTTTTGTTTTTGTTTTTGATAAAGACTAGATGTAACCACTTTGCCTTAGAAGGGTATCTGGCAGGCTCCATACCAGGGGACTTTCATAAATTTCACTGGGAATGGGGGGGGCATTCCTCCAAAAATATATTGCTTTGCTTTTGGTTTTGGTTTTTGGCTTAAACGACAGAAAATTCATCTCAGGTGTTGGCAGGGCTGTGCTCCCTCTGAAGCTGCTAGAACAGGATCAGTTCCAGGTCTCTCTGCTGGTCTCTGGTGGTTTGCTGGCAATCCTTGGTGTTTGTTGGCTTACGGACGCATAAATCCTGTCTTCACATGTTCTCCTGGTATGCAGCTCTGGTTCCAAATTTCACCATTTTATGATGTGAGTCATTGAATTAGGGATTTACCCTACTCCCATAATCACACCTTCTATCTACACATTCTGATTAGGGTCACATTACAGCATGGAGGTTAGGTGAATTCAATATATAAAATGGGGTGGGGGAGAGGTAACAACTCATGACAAGTTGTTACCGGGCTGCAGCCAGCAGGAGGAGTGGTCTCTGGCTCCCCTGCAAGTTAGTGTGAGAGTCCTTCATTAGAAACCTATGTAGCAGTGTGCTGCCAGGATCATGGAATGGACCAATCGGATGTGAGCCTTGGGTTGATTGACACCAGTACTCTGCCTATCAGCACAAGTTAGTGATAGCAGAGCTCCTCTTGTAAATTACACTTCCTGAATTCTGGAACAGGCCAAAATGGACCAATCAGGTGCAGGGAAAATGGACCAATCAGGTGCAGTAAAATGGACCAATCAAACTGTGGGGGGGCCACCTGAAGAGTGAATATAAGGCCTGGTGGAAGGGAGCTTAAAAGTTCATTGGGAGACATTTTGGAGAAAGAGCTGATGGGGATTTGGAGCGACCTGGAGGAGCAGACGGAGAAGCAGCAGCAGAGGAAGAAATGCTCCTGCAGAGGAAGAGGAGAAGATGGTTCCAGCCTTCGAAAGAAGGAGGGAAGCCTCCAGCCACTGTCCTCTGAGGAGAGAGAGAGAGATTGGGACTCAGTCCTGTCTGTTACACTGACTGGAAGGAGCACCAAAGGCCCCGGGCCTGGTGTTGAGAGCTGTTTGTTGGTGGCATAAACCAACAACTCACAAGAGCTGTAACACTGGGTGTTCACTGGAACACCACCTCTGCAGGCCCGTAGTAGGCCATTACTACTGGACAGTGCTGCCTAGAACTGGTGACTGGTGATTGCAAACGCTGATGCTGTCTGGATGAAGCAGCGAGCCTCTTGTGGATATGTAAGCGCTCTCATTTCCCCGTTTGTAAATAAACCCCATAACTGTTGTTCCTGTAGCCTGAGGTCCCTTGCAATCGTGCGTGCGGGTGAGAACCCATAGACAGTGACCTGTATCAGGCACTGTCCTCTGATAGGCTATAGCCCCTGTTGCTATAGGCCTGGATTCTGGTTTGTGGCCTTTTGGCCTTTAGGGGCTTTTTGGGGGCTCTCTGGCCTTGGGCCCTCCTCTGGCCCCTGTCTCAGTCAGAGCGGCCTCCTCCTCTGCCCCCGTTTCAAAGTGAAATGCATTTTTCTAGAAACTTTGTGTCCTTCCATTTTGCTTCACTTCCTAACTCCCACTGTATTGCCAGTCACCATCATTTCTACCTTACACGGTTTTCCTTCTAACTGGAGTCTCCACATGCTCTCAACCCCTTTAATCTAGTAGCCATAGTGCAGTCACTGTTGATTAAACATTTTTTTACATAGTGGCAACTCTAGTGGCTCACTCATAGTCTTTTATACCATTAACAGCTCTCACCTCATAGGTCAGAGAACCAATGTGAGGATTCTACCAGTTTCTGAGTATGTTTATACTAGAACTGGGAAAATAATCACAGGATACAGTCAATATCCTCACTGAGCTAGACCTGAGCAAAAACTCCACTAATCCACTTGATTTTCATAAGCACCTTACTCTGATTGGTGGACTATGGTAGCATTTTGAGCATCCTGGAATTAGTGTTAGTTCAGAGACAATGTCTAGTTATCTTATTATTTCCTCTTCTCCCGGCCACAGTCCCTCTAGTAAACAGCCATAGTCTGTTGGTAGTATAGCATGGTTAGACTTATGTTCACTTGATCTAGAACTCTTTCACTCATACAGATCAAGCAAGAAATTAGTAGTATTAATAGACTGCTTATTTCTAGGTATACGATAGTCAAAACAGGTCTCTGTGAGCCAGAAAACTGTTGCTTTCAACTGAATGGGTCAGGCCTATTCAGATCAAGAATAATCTCCTTTACTTAGAAATCAACTGATGATCATGATAATCACATCTACAAAATACCTTCATAACACAACCTAGAGCAGTGTCTGACTGAATAACTAGAACTATATCCTTGCCAAATAGACACTCTGACCATTGCACGTACTAACTAGGAGCTCTGGGGGTAGTATAGTCAAAGCCCTCTAGTGATTCCTATGCCCCTTCAAGTTTGAAACCACTGGTTAAGAAACCAAATCAAGAGAGAGGAACAGATGTTAGGAGTCAACCACAGTGCTTTATTATAATTAGCCAGTACCTGTTGCTTATAACTTAAGAATCTTAAGAAATTTACCATATCTATAAGGTTCTCAGCAGCAAACAAAAAATAACTTTTGAATTGAACAGAAAAAGACAACTTACTAACATGTATGTATTAAATAGCTTCACAAAACTGATGAGAGGGCTAGAAACTCAGGCTTAGTGAGAGGCAGATTTTTAGACATGGCCATCCAGGAGCACACAACCCAACCCAGACAGACTATACCAACTGTCCCATTATAGTCTCCCTAGAAACCTCAAGAGACACCAACACCTCTGCTAAGTCTCTTAACTATTCTATCACTGGTGGGAATAATCTTTTAATTTTCCTGTGAGTTGTGTATCACTCCCTCCAAAGAAACCTGGAGGAAGCATCTGATGAACAAAATTTAGTCACCGGTGCCCATACCCTTGCTGCACAGTCAGGAAAAAAAGTTCCTAAGAAGCTTAGAGTAGTAAGACACTTAAAAAATAATTATATCACAGTGTACGAGGTACAGGAGAAAAAGTGTGTGCAATGAGTTACTAGAACAGGCAAATTTAAATCAATTTTGGGGGCTGGGGTCAGAATAGAAGATCAAAGAGCTTCAGAGAGAAGCATGCACAAAACTTTAGAAACACACCTAATTCTTTAAAATATCAATAATTTTATCCTAACACCAAAAAGTTCTTCTAGGGTCTCCCTGGTGGCGCAGCAGGTTGAGTGCTGCACGGTGAAGCATCCGCCACACAGCAGCGCCAAGTTCGATCCCCAGCCAGGGAGGGGCCCCACATGGCACAACACCTCTCCTGCCTTGCCCGCTGCTCCCCTCAGCAGTGTATTTCAGTTGCTCTGCCTGTTCTGCTCCCCACTCTGTCTCTGGTGAATCCTCTCACCTCCCACAACTCTGGCCTATACCCCAGCTCTTGTATGTATGAATAAATCTTTAAAAAAAAAATTTCTTCTAAAATCCTTGTGGAAGTAAAACCATAAAACTTGATTTCCACTCCCTTTTAACCCCTTTTCTTTCTTCTTTTTATGCCCTCCCAAATGAAGTATCTACATTTTCCCAACCCATATTTATGAGCCCAATGTGACATCAACTCCCTAATGTGACATCAGCTCCCTAATGTGACCTAGTTGTACTGTCATTTATTCTCCTAAAGTAAAACCTCAGAATGTTTTCCATAAATAAAAAGAAAGTATAAGCTTTACAACCAACAAAGGAAGAACACTAGTAGGGCGGGAGGACCTTAAACCCTACAGACTTGTATCGGAAAAGCTTCTTTCCAGCCTTTCCCTCCAGGCAACCTCTAAAAGACCCTCAAAGAACACCCAGACTTCTGAGAATAGTCTGAGAGCCACTTATTTAGACACTCCCTATTCACTCATCTACTTGAGAGTCCAACGACCTACAATAATATATATGTTCAAGAACAAAAATCTGAGGCTAGCATTTTAAGAGTAGCAAATTTAATATGTAGATCACCATCACAGGCCCAATCTATAGCAACTTTATTTTTTTTTAAAGATTTATTTATTTATGCATACAAGCACTGGGGTACAGGCCAGAGGTATGGGGGGGTGAGAGGATTCACCACAGAGAGCGGAGA
>JAGFMF010011929.1:573147-635019 GCA_019455555.1 Galemys pyrenaicus | reverse complement strand
CACTGGTGAGATGGTGATGGGGAATACATGGGGATTACAATTAATGGCAAGTATATGTAAATTTTAAAATATTTTAATAAAATAAAAAAATAAAAAAAAAACCCTTGTTTGTATTTTTTTCATTTTAATAAAAGGTTGAAACATACTGCCACATCATTACCTGAACATATAGGAAACTGCATGCTTGTGCTATTAAAAGGCCTTTATTGAAGCATTTGTTTTAAGCATATAAACCTTCTATTTATTTTCTATCTTCACAACAACCTTCTATTTATTTTCTATCTTTACTGAAAGAGGTAATTCTCACTGGAACCCCACCACTAAGAGTCAAAGTGCCTGAGCTCCAAAGTGACCAAGACCCACAGATTAGTCTCATCTGTAGTCCAAAGCCTAGCTTAAATGTTTGAAGAATAGATAGCAAATAATAAATACCAAATAGACTATTTCTATGAGGTAATGATTCATTAGCTAAAGCCACAAAGACTGAAATTTCTATACTCAAAGTCTTGATATAAAGCCTTCACTCTTGATGTTTCTTATGGCATCACAGGTTACAGAAATTAAACATCACATTTTCTGCATTCCACAGTAATCACCACTTTCAGAAACTGTAATATGCACCGGCATGTTAAACTAACGTACAATTCTCTACATAAGCATTTTTTCCTAGAATGACCCTTAGCCTCAAATATTAGAATACAAAAAGCTATGTAGGAAAAAACATGAGACCTTTTAAACAATCCCCATTCCCCAGTTGTTAGCTGGTAGTACTTTTTTAAGAGCAAGCGATGAAAAATCAGAAATTTTCCATCCAATGTTCAACTTCAACTTTTTACTTTCTCATCGTCTTCTGGTACCACCATATCCTAGAATGAGAAAAGTAACGTTTATATTTGTTTTTAAAATACATTACAATTTCTTATAAAACTACCATAGTAACTTGTGTTTATTGTTAGCAAATGAGTCAGAGAGGTAAGCAGGAAGGAGAAAATGAATCAATAGGTGGACCAGGACTATGCAGGATGCAAGAGCATCGCCTCCCCACAACAGCCCTCCCAATCACCCAGTCAAGGCTACTAAACTCACTCATGTTTGCTGTGAATATGGAGCCAGAGTGGTACAGGCCATACTCAAAGCCTAAGTTAGAAAAACAGAGACCAGTAGAGCCTAAACCATGCCCTGCAAACTCTCACAACTCCAGTGAGAAACAGAAATAAAAGGGGAGAGAGGTTACAGACTTTCAAGGATGAATGTTACTGAAACATACACATTTGCTAAGAGACAGAATTACAAGATGATAAGTGTTCCCATCTAGAAAGTCATTTTTGAGGCTACTTAATAAAATTTTACAATTCCTCCATATAAATCCCATACAGGGCCTTCCTGGTGGCACAGAAAGTCTCAGCACTATCAAGCTATTGCCAACCATTGCAACATGAGTTTGATCCCCGGCCAGGGAGGTGACCCACATGGTCACCTTCTTAAACAGACCTCTCCAGTTTCCCCACTGCTCCCCTCAGCAGTGTATTTCAGTAGAGACACCTGTTCTGCTCCCCTCTCTATCTGGTGAATCCTCTCACCCCTGCACCTCTGGCCTACACCCCAGTTCTTGTATGCAAAAATAAATATAAATCTTTTAAAAAAATAAATGGAAATGCTACTCCATGAAAATAGAGGTACACTTAAAAAAATACATATTGTTATATATGACTTTTTTACAATTTTTTTCTATTGAGAATCAGTCTTCTTTTGTAATTAATTCTACATATTCATATTTTTTTAAAGATTTATTTATTTATGCATACAAGCACTGGGGTATAGGCCAGAGTCGCAGGAGGTGAGAGGATTCACCAGACAGAATGGGGAGCAGAACAGCCAGATCAACTGAAACATTGCTGAGGGGAGCAGCAGGCGAGGCAGGAGAGGTCTGCTGCGCCATGTGGGTCCCCTCCCCGGCCAGCAGCAGGGATTGAACTTGTGCTGCAGTGGCTGCGGTTTGCTTCATAGTGCGTTGCTTAACCCACTGCGCCACCAGGGAGGCCCAACATATTCATATTTTTATATAACCTATACACCTCCCTTTTTCTCTTCTCTGACTTTCCAGATGGGAAATTCACTACACCTCCCTTTTTCTCCCAGAAAGTAAAAATCACTATCTTAACATCTAATACCATAGGTAGATTTTTAGAATGTGATAATAACCCCATTGTAATTACACTTTTGTGTCTTTCTCTGTATTTGGCAGAACTATCCACATTATTGCATGTGATATGTGGCTACATTCATTCTCACTGTTGCACAGTATTCCATGGTATGACTAAAACTCAGTTTATTCATTTTCCTGCTGATGGATAGGTGAGTTTGAAAGCTTTTATAAGCAGGGATTTTTATAATTCAGAGTACAAGTGTACGCTGCTAGGTATCTGAGAATCAAACTGCTGAGTCTTGGGTATGCTTATGTTCAGTTTTAAACAGTTTTTCCAAAGCCATGTTATCAATTCATTAGTGCTATGAGAATTCCACGCTTACATTTCAAAATCTATTTAAATGTTTTTCTATCAATTTCAAGATTTAGTCATTATGCTGTAACTTCCCCCCACTAAAGATGACAAATCCACAGCAGTCTATTTTGCCTCATTATCTACTTACTCCCATTCTCTGCTTATCAGATGGATGTTTAATTTCAAAGTTATTTGCTTTTTATATCTTTGCCTTTTACAAAATAGCCTCTTAGCCACTGCAATAAATAAAAATTTTTGACAATTAACATATCTTAATACACTACATACATGTTTTACTGAATTTTAAAAGTTCACTTCTACCTAGAAAACTATATTTTAGAATTTAAAGGGTCCCTAGAGTTCACTAAATTAAACGTATGTAGAAATCAACATCCAGGAAGATTTAAGTTAAAACCCTGATACTGGTGAACCTAAGCCAAATAAATCCCTGTTGGATTTTTAAAGAATGACTACAAGTGAGAGAAAATAATGATTTGGAATTATATTTTAACCTCACTTAACTGTGTTACTAATATTTCTGGTGAGTATACCAAACCATGACTACTAAATATATAGTCACTCATCTTCTTAAGTTCCCAAACTATTTCTATACTTTAATATTACATAATAGAAACATCTATATTTTTGTTCTTACCTGATGCTGTTCTGGTTCTTGTCCCTGAGTTTGAATATGCTGAATAGTCACCTGAGTCCCCACGAAGTGGTGAGTAAGCACGACTATTCCATGTGCTGGAGTATGAGGAAGGATGAGATGGATAGTACCACGAGTCTGAAAAAGGTGTTGCTGCTCTATAAAGACATAAAAATGTGTCAGGCTTTTTTTGCAACTTTAAATACCTTCTTAGTCCTAAACTATTAGGAAAAAAATCTTTATCAAGTGATTTTTCCTCAAAGCTTTATCAGGGTTAAACATGAAATACTGTTTTATATTTCTGATACTATTATAGTTATTGCCATGGGGGATGGAAGTAACACAGAATAAAGGCTCTTTCTTTCTGAATTTCCACTTAAACTAACAATAACATTCCAAAATCTGGTCTCAAGGTCTTTCCAGCTTTGCCCCTATCATTCTCCTACCAAACCAGATTGCTAACTATTCCCCAAATGTTGTGTTCTTTCCTGTCCTGTTTCCTCAAATCAGTTTTTTCCTTCTTGAAATATATATATATTTATATATATATATATACACACACACACATATACACACACACACATATATATATAGTAGTACACATAGGAAAAGAAAAACATACAAACACATACAACTATTGATCGAAGCACATATAGTATACTTCCCCAGTCCTAGAAAACATGATCTAACAGAGACATATAACCATAATTTATTTGTCTTAACAAAACCAAATCCAAATTGTAAGCAAAACTAAAGGAACGTTGAATTAAAGAATGAGATAAAAGCAAAACCCACCTATTGCTTCCAAATAAATATCCCAATATTCCTCCAGTTCCCAAGCCAGTCCAGAACCCTGGTCCTGAATTTTCATATCCCTGTTGTCCAGTAAAAGCACTTCCAAAACCTGAAGTTGCACCATGTGGTCCTAGAAATAATTATGTGTCATTTAAACAAAACATTGGCTACAGAACAAAAGTAACATGACATTTCAATTACTTCATTTATACTATTTTTTAAAAATCTGAGTTCAATTTACAAATACCTTCTATTTTACAAATTAAAACTGTCAAATATTGGTTTAAAAATAAAAAGTGCACTTTCAAAAAAAATGGAAAAGGAGAGATTTATTTAAGACGGGGAGGGAGGATCACATACTAGAAAGTGACCTCACTTGTCAGAGTTACTCCTTTCTGCAAGAGTAAACATCTCTAAAGGCTCCAAGTGATGTTGTATGTCAGTGTCTAACAGAGGACTCCAAATGGAAGCAGCCAGGTATTTGTTTATATCACTTAAGAAGCAGCTCTTCAAGGGTACAAAAAGTATCTTTTGCTCAAAGGATGATCTTTTTTTTTTTGTATCTTTTACACACAAAATTGTGTGTTCCCCATAAAATTCCCACCACCAGGGACTGTAAACTGACCCAACCTCTTTGTAAAGCTGTATAGAAGTACCTCAGTTTACTAAAAACAGATCCAGCAATCCCACTCCTAAGGATTTACCCAAAGGACACAAAAACATTAATTCAAAAGAATATATGCACCCCTATGTTTATTGCAGCACTATTTAGAATAGGTAAGACTTGAAATCAACCCAAATCCCCAAAAATAAAAAAATGGATGAAGAAGATGTGGTACATATACACAATGGAATATTATTCAGCAATCAAAAAGACAAACTAGAGCCATTTATAGAAACATGGATGGAGCTTAAAGGGATTATGCTCAGTGAAGTAAGTGAGAAGGCAAAGAAAAATACCAGATGGTCTCACTTAAACGAGGAATATAAGGGATCAACAGTCTCACATATTAGGAGGAATAGAGGGGATCAAGGGGAAAAAAAAATCAATAACAACAAAAAAACCCACCACAAAACAAGATAAAAATAAACAGACAACTATGACACAGAGACATTCTGCAAGGAATCGGGAAGGACTAGGATTAAGGCAGGGATGGGAAAGGACAAGGGACTATGGCGATGGTCACAGGTGAAGTGGGAATTCTATGGGGACTACACCTGAAAAGAAAACAAACATTGTAAGAAAAAATAAATTTTCAAAAAATATTCTCACCACCAATTCACCCAGGAACCATCACCACAGTTGCTTGTGCTCTTCTCAGATATCTTTTTTAAATTGATGTATAATATATATCAAGGGAAGTGTGCTAATAACCTCATGTGTACAGCATAATAAATTGGTACATGCATACTTATCCAGGTATCCATCACCCATATCAATGGAAAATTTCTAGCACTCTACAAGGCTCCTTCATGACAATTCCCAATACCCGTCCATATCAGAGAAAAGCTTCATTATGACTTCTCATCACTTTAATTTTATTCATTTTGAACTTTTTATAAATAGAAGCACCCAGTAGGTACTATTTTGTCTCTTTCATGAGTCACATTATGTCTTTGAGGTGTTTTGTCTTTTTAACTGATGTATAGTATTTCATTATATAGAGGAAGAAACCACAATTTGTCTCATTCTAATTATTATGGACATTCTGGTTTTGGTTTGGGGCTTTTTGTTGGGTTTTTTTTCTGTTGTGAATTAAAAACTGCTATGAATATTCCTGTGCATGTCTCTCTGTGCACATATGCACACATTTCTCTTAAGGATGTATACAGGAATGGAACCACTCAGTCACAGGGTAGGCATACATTTAGTTTAGTAGATATTGATGCTTTTGCGAAGTGTTTTACCATTTCAACTTCTTCCAGCAAGTTCCAGTTTACTACATCCTCACCCATACTTGACTCTTTCTTATTTTATTAATGCATACAAGAGCTGGAGTGTAGGCCAGAGGTAGGGGTTGGGGGTGAGAGTATTCACCAGAGACAGAGCGGGGAACAGAACAGGCAGACTGACTGAAATACATTGCTGAGGGGAGCAGCGGGCAAGGCAGGAGAGGTCTGCTACACCAAGTGGGTCACCTCCCTGGCTGGCAGCAGGGATAAAACTCATGCTGCAGTGGCTGCGGTCTGCTTCATAGTGTGTTGCTTAACCCATTATGCCACAAAGGAGGCCCCTGTAGGAATTTTTTATCTATCCCTTTGTTGGAAATTTATTTTACAAATACTTTCTCCCACTCTGTGGCTTGGCTTTTCATTCTCTTATTAGTATCTTTTGATGACTAGACATTGTTAGTTTCAATGAAGCCTAGTTTATTTACTTCTCCTTTATAGCTAGTACTTCTTTGTATTCTAAGAAAGTTTTTCCTATCCCAAGGTCATGACAAATATATTCCTATATTTTCTTCTGGAAATATAATTCTTTTACCTTTTATATTGAATCTATAGTACTTAGTGAATAAATTTTGTGTGTAGTGTGAGACAGAATTCCAAGTAATGTTTCTCACTGAACCTGATTAATTTATAATTTAATCATTTATCCTTAAAATAGTAATCACAATTATCCTTATAGAGAAATAAAACAGAAGAGGTAAACAAAGATGTAAGTAAGACAAATCTTTGGTTTCCCAATGCAACCATTTTCCATTTCAGAAACCAGGACCTCACATCTACCCCACTTATTATTAGTACCAAGGGAAACATACCTGTGAACTCAGACTTAAAGCCTGGGGGAGCAGGTCCTGCAGAGTTGGTGAATCTCTGATAACGGTGGGAATACGAAGGATACTCAGAATACGGTGGAGGAGGCTCCTGACCATCACAAAGGAACATCTTATAAACTCCAAAGGCAATAGCAATTAGCACCACAATAGTAATCAATCCACTGATGCCACTGGAATTTGAAGAGTACAACTTATTGTAGTAATCAGAGAAAGAGTTAAAGGCGTGGTTTTTTCCAGACTCTCTCAATTTCTTCAGACCAATTTCTGTATAATCTAAGTTATACTCCAAGCCACAGGAACCTCTAAGTACATACTGGTCTTCAGAGGATTCATAGCCTTCACAGCTTACCACAGTTTTTCCAAATTTGTATGCAATATCTAAATCGGTCTTACATTCCCACTGTGAAGAAAAGTAAAAACAGGTTATTAGAACCAAAAGATTTTTTTAAATTTAATATATATTATTTGAGCTATATATCTGTTAAAAACTGTAAAATCAATTAAAAGAATGACAAAATTCAGGAAAATAAGTACTTCTATGTTGTATGGGAATTCAAAGATACTGGTAATGCTAACTAAGCTAGGTGGTAAGGTCTTAAATGCTCATTTTATTCTACCCCTACTCCTTACATGTTCTCATAAGGAATTCTTTTGCACTTAAGAATTCCATCCTTAATAAATTTTAGGCAAATCCTTAAATGCCGGTTTTTGTCACTGTCATTCTATTTTAATGACGTTAAAACTGAAAAGTCAAAATCATATATGAAGATCTTACAGTTACATATAGCACCAGAGACACTGGGTTACCTTCTGAGAAAAAGTTTCTATTCAGATTTCACTAAACCATAATCTGTATTTCCAGAGTTCAATTTTGTAAGTAATTCTCTAAAGTTTTATTTTGTTGTTTGTTTTTTTTTTTTTAAAGAATCTATGCTAGTTCAAAAATTTCTACATAGTTAAAGTTTGGGTAAATTTCTCAATATTTTGAACCAAAGAGGCAATGTACTTACTTCTTTAACAATGAGACAAATTGAGTAGATTTGATTGGTTTTATTGTCTTTCTGTAAGTTTTTAGACAAATTATCTTCAACTCTCAAACTCCAGATACACTTGCTTTTTCTAAGTTTTATCAAAATATAATTTACAGGGCCTCCCTGGTGGTGCATTGGGTTAAGCAACGCACTATGAAGCAAACCGCAGCCACTGCAGCACGAGTTCGATCCCTGCTGCTGGCCAGGCGGGGGACCCACATGGTGCAGCAGACCTCTCCTGCTGTGCCCGCTGCTCCCCTCAGCAGTGTACTTCTGTTGATCTGCCTATTCTGCTCCCGCTCTCTCTGTGGTGAATCCTCTCACCCTCACACACACACCTCTGGCCTGTACCCCAGTGCTTGTATGCATAAATAAATAAATCTTTAAAAAAAAAAATGCCACAGTCTCAAACAAATAAAGTAATGCTTTCACTGCAATGCTTCATTTAGAAGTAACTTCAGTTATAAAATGTTTTAAACTCTGTGGGTCTGCTAGACTTAAGCAGCCTGTTTGGCCACCATTAATTACTGTTAACTGCAGCTCTGCATCCCCTCAAGGTCAGAACTGTCCTTCAGAAAACCAGTCTAGGAACTAAACCTTATCAGCTCAAAATAGGGCAGGAAGCTGAATCACTCTGGGAAGGGTATGCATCAAGAGGTATGACCAGGAATGCCCGGAAGGCTGAGGACTGGTATATGATGAAGGATCCTAGAACCTGATCAGCGGAATGCTTTATTGATATGATGAGAACAATGGCCCAAGGTTCAAGGGCGCAGTTTCAAATACAACTCTTGATCATCAAATAAATAATTATCTGGTCAGCAGACTCATCCCCCCAAACCCTAAATAACAAAAACACATTCTTTACTTTCACCCATTTTTTTCTCTTTATCTTCCTACCCCACATAACTGATGCTCTGTGATTATTCTATCAATAAAAAGGCAAAGACTCTGCTTGTTCAGGAGCATCCTGCATCATGCAGCCTGCTCCACGACTCCTGTCTGTCTGTCTCTTTATCAGTGTGGGGTTTGCATAATGCAAAAAAACTCAGGTGTTTAAAGCACAATACCTCCATTATTTAAAATCTACAAATTCCTTATCATAATAACTTTATTTCTTAAGGGTTGGCTGACATTCTTTGCAGAATGTAGGAAAATGACGGCCAAAGGAGATCCTCTGCCCCCAAACCCAAGAGTATAAAAAGTTTTTTTTTTTAAATTTACTAATGTCTTAGAAGAAATTTATGGTACAAAAATTACATAGACTATTTCTAGGCTTTAAAGTGAGTTCGTTTCTTTTGGAGGATTTTTTCATTGAAAATAAATGACTAATTATACACATACACACACACACATATTTCAGGTTAATCTGAGATTTTCTATATGTGCACTCCCAAAATAGTTAATAATGTCCCAATAAACACTTTTTTAAATAAAAATGTTATTTAGAAAAATTAATCAATACAATGATCATTACCTGTACATCATAACCATCCCAACCTTTGTTCTGACACTGTATGACTTTTGGGGTATAAGAGTCACATCCAGCTGTGCCTCCTACACATTTCAACTGTGGGATGGGATCCAGCCTACGGGAGGTGGTATAGCGGTCATAGTGAAGAGTAAGAGCTTTAACATCCCGCAACAATATTCTATCTGAAACAGAAGAACACAGATAAACAGATAATATATTTTCATATTCTACATATAAAAGTAAGGAATGATGAAACTATTTCCCAAAACCACCCCAGCAATGTTCAGTTCTTTTACAAAGAAGTCAGTCATACAAGTAAGTCCTCCCTTTACTTCAGGTTGGACCCCTCCCAAATTGCTTCTATATCACATCTACCTACTTTTTGCAAAGCCAGAAAAAAGTGTTCATTAACCTGAAATATTGTCCTGTGATATGATAACATTAATGGTTAAGTGGCAAAAAGCACACATCAATGTTCCTGAAGCACATTTAATGACTTAAATGTCTGTCATTGATGAATGGTTTAATAAAATGGTTTGTAGGGGCCTCCATGGTGGTGCAAGGGGTTAAGCACTGCACTATAAAGCATCCACAGCCACTGCAGCATGAGTTCAATCCCCATTAAGGGAGGTGACCCAAATGGCACAGCAGACCTCTCCTGTCATACCTGTTGCTCCTCTCAGCAGTGTACTTCAGTCAATTTGTCTGTGCTGTTCCCCACTCTACTCTGGTGAATCCTCTCACCCCCTTCACCTCTGGGATGTACCCCAGTTCTTGTATGCATAAATAAATAAAATCTTTAAAAAAAAAAGGTTGGCTTACTCATACAGTAGAACATGATACAACTGTTAAAATGAGTGAACTACAGCTCATGGAGTTGGACATGACCTGTACAGTTCATGGCTTGTACCCCAGTTCTTATATGCATAAATAAATCTTTAAAAAAAACTCAGCAAAATAGTACTACATACTGTTATCTACATATGTATATAATAACACTATGAAAATATGCACAGGAATGATTAAGCACCAAATTCAGTTGAGAATAACTGAGGATAGACAAGAGACTTTAGCTCTATCCCTAATGTCTCACTACTTGAGGAGAAAGGGTGATTTTTGCAAATATGGTAAAATATGAAAATTCAATAAAAGTGGATGGTGACTATATAGGCATTTATTGTATACTTGTTTGTTGAAATATTTTAAATATTTCACAATTTAAAAATTTTCAAACACTTAAAACTATCTCACAAATTAGAAAGCACAGACATTACCAAAGGTGTTTCAAAGTAAGTCTAAACAATAAAATTATGTCCTGCTATTCATTTACATAAATGAATTTTAAAATGATTACTGGAAAGTGAACAATTTTCCTAGGTATCACCCTTGGACTATCATGGAGGAAACTGGATTGATTCACTCAGCATCCATTTTGCCCTGCAACTGGTATATTTTGCAAAGCTAAAAGAATCCCAAAACCTCTTATAGCTACAGTTCCCAAAAAGTGACTCAGGGATGCCAACAGAGGAAATCAAGTAGGTCTGGAGAGCATACCTAAAACTCAGACTCTGCTTCATCCTTTGGCTAGAAAACAGTCATGGGGACTCTGGGTTCTCCTGACAGTATTTTAAGACCCTGTGATAAGCTTCTTGAAAGTCAAAAGACTTGATGTGAAAAAACCATGTTTCACTGCTGCAGATGTAATAAGCATCATTTTCTATCCTTTTGTTATCACCAGATTCCCTCTATTCAAATGTTGAATTAGCAGAATTTTCTGCCTCCCAAAATTCTACTAAAAATGAAATAACAGAAGAGGAAATAAAGATAGCAATAGAATCTTGGAAGAAGGAAGCAAATGAATTAGTGGCAGATGACCAGACCAGTTAAAATCTAATGTCAGTAAGGGGAGAACATAACCAATCTGATACACATAACAGAATCTTAAAGGACCAGGAAATGAAGATTTTGATTAGAAAGGCCTAAAATAATTATTACAATGTGAAAGCTACTTGAGAACAAGCTACATTCCTGGTTCTCTCCTTACTCCTATAACACCCCAACTGATTCTTCTCACCTATAAAAATGCTCAAGGGATTATTCTCTGAAGAAGGTAAACCTGAACGGATCTCTCTAGAAGGTCCCTGGATACAAAAACATAACAAAATTGGGAACCCAAGTGACTGGCAAGCAATGAACTCTAAATGTGAATGCATACACCTCTCTTACAAGAAATGCTGAAAGCACTCCTATCTAAATCAAAGTGAAGAAAATCCACCAAAGATTAAAAAAGAAATAGACAGAACCAAGCAATAGAATACAAAATGGAGTAGCATATACCCATATATCAATAATCACTCTAAATGTAATCACTCTGTTATCTGAACCCAGCCACCTTAGCAGTGGGAGCCAGCAGGAGCAGTAGTGTTCTCTCACCCTGCTGCTCCACCACAAGTCAGTTGTGGCAGTTGCTCCTCAGAAACCTTTTATATCCTGGATTGTGGAATGGACCAGTCAGGTGCAAGCTATGAGCTGATTGGTGCTAAATGGTCCAATCAGTCACAGGATCGAAAAACAGTCCAATCAGACTTGAGTGTGAGGCACCTTGATAGAGGATATAAGCCAGGTTCAGAGGGAGACAAGGAGAGCCCCCAAAGAGAGACGATGCCAGCCCCTGAAGAAGAAAATAGAGGAAGACTCCATTCCTGGTCTCCAAAGAAAGGAGAATCAGCATTCAGCAGCCGACCTCCAAGGAGGGAAGAGAAGCCAAAGAACTTTGCAGAGACTGGGTCTCTGGTCTTGTCTCTAACATTGCCTGAATTGTCTCAAAGAGCTGTTTGTTGTTGGTATAACCCAACAACTTCACAAAGGGCTGTTAACAATGGGTGTCTGATACCACCTGTGTGAGACCAGTAGTGGCCATCACTACTGCCCAGTGCTGTCCAGCATTCCTGGTTACTAGTGGGAACCATCACTATTTTGGGTGAGATAGCTGGCCACTTGTGGATACAGTAAGCTCTTTGTTTCCCCTGTTTGTAAAATGAACCCCATGGTGTTGTTCCTGGAGCCTGAGGTTCCTTGCAATTGTGTAAGGGTAAGAACCCACAGACAGTGACCTGTCCTCTTATCAGTCACTGTCCTTTGTTAGGCTGTAGCCCATAGGCCGCTGTTGTGTAGGTATTGTACTGCTGTAGCCCTTGGTTTTGGTTTTGGCCTTTCAGAGCTTTTTGGTGGCTCTCTGGTCTCAGAGCCCTCTCGGCCCGTCTTAACTCTAAATGTAAATGGACTGAATTCAGCAATCAACTGGTACAGAGTGGGTGGCTGGATCTGAAAACAAAGTCTAAATTTCTGTTATCTCCAGGAGACCCATCTGAGTTCCAAACATAAATACAGATTCAAAGTAAATGTCTGCAAAACAATCCTAAAAACAAAGGGGACACCAAAAAAGGGCAGGGGTAGTAGCCATGCTTCTAGTAGATAAACACCCAGTTTAAAAGGTAAGAAGACACAGAGATAGACATTATGTAATGATTATGGTATAAATATAGCAGGCAGATGTAACACTCATCAATATATATGCACTAAACAAAGGAACACCAAAATATATAGACAAACCTAAAAACAAACGTTGGCTGCAACACAATAGTGGTAGGGGAGTTCACCACACTACTTCTATCAATGGACAGATTAACCAGACAAAAATCAAGAAGGAAATGACAGCCTTAAATGAGGAATTAGCAGAGACGGGCCTACTACACACTTATAGGGCACTATACCTCAAAAAAAACTAAGTATCTCTCTCACACTATACACAAAAATTAGCTCAAAATGAATTAAAGACTTTGCTCTAAGACTGGAAACCATAAAACACAAAGGAAAAAACATAGGTAAAAACACCCCATGCCACTGCCTTCAGGGAAGTCTTTTGAGACTTGACTCCACTAGCAAGCAAAACAAGTGCAAAAATAAAGGTAACGGGACTATATCAAGCTAAAAAGTCTGTGCAGAGAAATAAACTATCATTAAAACAAAGACATCCTACTGAATGGAAGAAAATATTTGCATATCATATATCTGACAAAGGACTAATATCCAAGATCTACAAAGAACTCCTACAACTCAACAAAAAGAAAGCAACCCGGTCAAAAAATGGACAAAAGAGATAACACTTCTCCAAAGAAGACATACAGAAAACAAACAGGCACAGGAAAAAAATTTTCAACATCACTTGTCATGAGAAAAAATGCAAATCAAAACCACAATGAGATACCACCTCATTCCATCAACATTCATGAAATTTCCACAGCAGCCTCTTCTCTCCATCTCCCATTTTCCTCTTAACAGTCTGTTTTCCACAGAGGACACAGAACACTCAAAGTATGAGTCATAGCAGATCATTTACTACTACTCTCCCCTCAGGTTTTGGATCAAATGTCACCTTAACAGTAACTTCTGTAAACAATAGGTGTTTTGAAAGTCCCCTCTTCTGGGCCTCCCTGGTGGCACAGTGGGTTAAGCAACACACTATGAAGCAAACCGCAGCCGCTGCAGCACGAGTTCGATCCCTGCTGCCGGCCAGGGAGGGGACCCACATGGTGCAGCAGACCTCTCCTGCTGTGCCCACTGCTCCCCTCAGCAGTGTACTTCCATTGATCTGCCTGTTCTGCTCCTCGCTGTCTGTGGTGAATCCTCTCACCCCCTGCACCTCTGGCCTGTATCCCAGCTCTTGTATGCATAAATAAATCTTTAAAAAAAAAAAAAAAAAAGAAAGTCCCCTCTTCTGCCTGCACATCCTGCTCTCCTCACCCTGTTTCATCACTGTCCATAGTACTTTTCCCAATAAGACATGCTACTCATGTGTTCGTTGTTTATCTATTCTCTTCAACAAATGTAAACTCCCTGGGGACAAGATACTGTTTTGTTCACTTCTATATTCCCAATACTCTGAAGAACAACTTAAATATAAAACTAATTCAATAAAAAATTTTGAAAATTCTTAAGTAATCTCTTTAGAACTGGTACTATTTCTTCCCATATTATTGATCTATGTAAGCTAAAGTACATCAAAAATCAAACAAATCAGTGTGATTAGTGCTTTAGTAAGAACTTGATAAAAGTTAACCCAGCCAAACACCTTTAAAAACAGCTCCTCAAATAAAATTTAATTTGTAATTTTGTAAAAATCAACTGTACTCTGCAAAGTGTTTTGTGCTTTTGGTTACAGAGCAATAGTTTTATAGAATAGGTGAATTAAGAGCTATCAGGAAGTGGCTCATCATTAATTTAAATTTGGTTCCATTTTAAAGTAATCCCCCTGATGGAAAGCTGTGTGGAGGACCCTCAAACTACTAAAAATGGAGCCACCATATGATCCAGCAATTCCACTCCTAGGAATATACCCAGAGGTCACAAAAACATAAATTCAAAAGGAAACCTGCACTCCTATGTTTATTGCAGCACTATTTACAATAGCTAAGATATGCGAACAATCTAAATGCCCCAAAACAGATGATGGCATCAAGAAGATGTGGTACATATACACAACGGAATAATATTCAGTAATCAAAAAAGATAAACTCATACCATTTGTAGCACCATGGATGGAGCTAGAAGGGATTATGCTCAATGAATAAGTCAGCAAAAAAAGTCAAAACTAGCAGACAAGCTATAAATTGGAGACATTCAGCAGAGGAGGAGGAAGAGGAATCAAAACAGGGAAGGGAAGAGCACAAGAGTCCATGGTGATGGTTCACAGGTGTCTGGTGGTGGGAGAAATCACAACTTGTACCAAAATGAACAACAACGTAAAAATATATAAATAAATCTGTTAAAGGAAATAGCACTTGGAGCCTTAGGGACAAAATAGTTATTTTTAAATTTAATGTTCAAATAAACGAGCCACCTTATTAAATAATAATTCCCAACTCTTCACTTGTAAACTTCCTTTTTAAGTATGAATTGACTATGATTCAATTAATACTTCACTCCAGTTTTATAAATTATAATTTTAATGAAAATCTCGTATTTAAATACAACTTTCCAGGATCATATCAGAAAATGTATATAGACATTTAAATCTAACTTGGCTTTTATGTATTGGTAATAAAACATACATATTAAATAAGCTACACAAAGTCAAGTACTTGCAAATAGTAGCTTCCCCCTCATTTCAGGACTTAAAAATAAATTGAAAATTACAGAAAAATGTAGGTCTTTCCTATCAGCAAATCATAAATTCAGTACTGGTTCCACGAAATAGTATCTTTACTCCCCAAACCAAAAACTACATTTTAATTTCTAAAGTCATTTTTTAAACACAACTCAAACTTACGAACATTAATCACTTATTAAATGCAAAACAGCATATTAACTACACTTAGTATTACTGACCCCATAAAAATTCTTTAGACAATTCTAATAATATAGTGGCATTAAAATATTTTCCCTAGGGCATCCCTGGTGGTGCAAGGCTGCAGCAACTGCAGCACCAGTTCGAGCCCCGAGCCAGGACGCTAACCCAAATGGCGCAGCAGACCTCTCCTGTTTCGCCTGCTGCTCCCTTCAGCACTGTATTTCAGTAAATCTGTCTGTTCTCTTCCCCATTCTGTCTCTGGTAAATCCTCTCACATACCCCCACCTCTGGTCTACACCCCAGCTCTTATATGCATAAATAAATAAATCTTTAAAGATATATTTTTCCCTAGAAATCATTTAACATGTACCATTACAAAAATCTGTTTTGTTTTGTTTTTTTTAGATTCTACTGTACGGTGAAAAAAATGAGAAATGTTTACATGAGGCAATATACTGTGATGAGGGGAATAAGAAGCAACTTAATGGGAGAGTAAGAAGCAATGAGTTCTGTTAACATAAATAATACCAGGTGTAATTCTGCTACAAGGTTTGCAGCCCTGTCCACTAGGAGTGATTCACAGACTGCGGGTGCCATGGCAACTGCCAGCCATAGCAACAAGCAGCGACGATGACATCAGACAGTCTTGACAACAAAGCAAAATGCGCAGGTGAGTGTCGAGCTGTCCAGTCAGACTCAGGATTGAGAACTCTAGCCCGAGAAAGGAGACGGTAAACAAATTCTCAGAGTCCAGAAACAGGAGAAAGAGAACGTTAAAAACAGAGTCGTCCCACCCCGTCCACTCTCCAACCATCCCCACTAGTCCCTAGGATGTTTGGGAAAGAGCAAAGCGGGTAGACAGGGTACAGAAATAGGATGGAAAAGAGGAATTAGGGCCAAAAGGCTCAGGATTGACGGACGGAAACGGTAGTCCGTGGGGCCTGTGAGCACTGGCTGAAAATCGCAACAAGGTGCGAGTGAGAACAGCACTCACCCGGGTCGTTCCAGCCCAGGATCGGACACGCGATCTGCAGAAGTAAAAGCAGCCTGAAGAAAAGGCGGCGTCCAGCCGCTCCAAGCCCGCTGGCCGCGACCATGGTATTCGGCGAAGATGGCGCACAACTGCCAGGCGCTAGCGGGCCGGAACCCGACCTGCGGAAGTCCGCGCGCCGCTGCGCAGTCACGCCGCGAGGAGCAGCAGCGCAAAGGTACGCTCTGCCCGCAGAGCGGCAGTCACACAATCTGTGCGCCAGCCGCACGTCACGCCGCTGCAGCGCGTGGGCGAACGTGAGTGGACGCCGCTGGCCCCGCCCCTGGGGTTCAGCGAGGCTCTAGGCGGAGTCGGGGGCGGGGCGCCGCTGCTGAGGGCGGGGCGCGCAGACTGAGGAAGATTGTGCGCGGAGGTGCTGCGGTTTAAGACACTGAAACTACCGCGACGCGAAACCTACGAAGTGTAATCCTGAGTATTTCCAACATGTCAGCAACCTTCCCGAGGGAAGTTACTGTGCTTTATTCAACTTTATGCCTTCAGCGCCAAGCATAGCGCCGGCACGTGATTGATGTTGTTATTGTTTATAGATGCGTAGCAGTCACGCGAAAGTTAACAGAAATAGAGCCTCTGGTTTCAACAGTTTAAACTTTTACGTATCCCCGTGGACTTGGAAGAGAATGTACAAAATTTCATGAGCAGGAACTAGGTTTCAATGAAGAACGGCCAGAGAAAACAGTTCTGAGTGCCCAGGTGTTATCTTTGCTGTATGACAAGCCTGGGTGTCTCTCAATTCATTCATTAATTCATTCAACAAATATAGATTGAATGCGTAATAAGTGCCAAGCACTGTTTTAAGTATGAAGGATTCAAGGAAGGTTCCTGTACTCGTGGAACGTAATTGAAGTAAGAAAGGACAGATAACATGATAGTCAACAAAGATAATAGCGGTAAGTGCATGGAAGACACAAAACAACGTAATACAGTAGAGACTGGGTTGTGAGGAATGGGGAGAAGGTAGTTTCAAGAAGAACCTTGCTCAGAATAGAATTAAAGATAATAGGAAAATTGGCTATCAACATGTTAAGTGTGAGATGACTATTAGATATTCAGGTAGATATATAGACACTTGGATTTATAAGCCTGAATTTCAAAGCTCAGTAAATTTGGTAATCACATAAAGATGGTGTTTAATGTCACAGGAAGAGCTAGTAATGAGTAAGAAAGAATTTAATTATGACAAAGGATGTGGAGGACCAAACTAAAAGAACACTATCATTTGAAACTGAGCATAAGAAGCACTTAGAAAGAACCTGAAAATAACCTCTGGTGATGTAGAGAAAAACCAGGAAAGTAATGTGCTAATTGAGATAAAGAGACAATGCATGTATCCAATATTGAAAACCTGAAAGAAGAACTGATCTTTGGATTTTGTAGAGGTCACTGATTACCTTAACAAGAGAATATGTAATTTGAAATACCATTATTTGCTACATACAGTTCTAGACAGCGAAACATAAAAGATTGTACTAATTTATAGTCTAGTGGGAGAGATACCAATAAATAATATATTTCAGATGAATAAGTGCCTTCAAGAAGACCACACAGTAATCTCATATAAAGTGTTATAATAAATAGAATGTCCAAGGAAAGTTCTGAGAAGTAACCATTTGAGCTGAGATCTAAATACTAAGAGGCAGTTTCTTAAAACATCTCTAACACATACCAAAAGTAATGTGTAAACCTAATTTGACTGCTTAAGCAAACCATCAAATAAATTATATTTATGAGACAATTGGACATTTGAACACTGACTAGATGCTATATGATGACATTATGTTTTAGATATGATAAATGTACCATGGTTATGCTACTTTTAAAAAATCCTTTTAAAAGCATACCAAAATATTAAAGCTAAAATTACATCTGGAATTTTCTGCAAAATAATATGGGAGGTTATGGGATGGAAATGGGGAGTACAGAGAAAAGAATACTGACCAAAATTCATTGTTAAAGGTAACTGATGGCATAGGAGAGTTCATTATACCATTCTGTTATATATATACTTAAATGTTTCCATTTAATAAAATAAAGTTTTTTTTAAATAAAAACTCTGAGATTTTACGTACTTGGTCTGTAAGGGTTAATAATTCCAAGTTCACAAAATGGTCAAACATTTAAAGGATGCAACATTAGCTAACTTTGTAATTAATTTGGAAAACTGATGAGGTAAACTCCTGACATTCTACCCTTTTCAGACAATGTTCAAGCTTTAGTTTGCATAGGAATGATTTAGGATGGTTATTAAAATTTCAGATTCCTAGGCTCTGCCCACTTAAGTTCAGATTCAGAAGTTCCAAAGTGGGACCTGGGATTTTGCATTTTTAGGAAACATCCCAAAGAATTCTGATGTAGAGGATCTTTGAAATGCAACATTTGGAAACAGTTTTCTAAGATCTGAAGTGACCTTAGGCAATATCTGTAGACTAAAAATAATCCTTGGATGGTGTTTCCTTGCTTTGCACCATTGTGAATCGCAAGGAAAAGCAAAACAAAAAAACACAACCTCTTAAGATTCCATAACTTGATGAATAATCTCAGTTGCCCCTTAATATAAGAAAATCAATGAATGTCTGCCTAGCACACTGGTATTTAAAATGAGGAAATTAAGGGACTAGTATTTAGTCACTGGGGCTTGTAGAAGCCCCAAAATAGTTCCTAAAAAGGTGATCTTGACCCCAGGAGCCAAACTATAAGTCTATAAGAAAACCTATCACCCACGACACCACTACCATAGATCAGCTGTCTCTACTATACTCTCTCCATCTTCTCTGCTTCAAGAATGAAATACTATGGAACAAAATAAGAATAGGGGTTGTTGTGACAATTTGGGATAGAACCATTTACTTCTCCAAATTCTGCCTACTCCTTTTGTAACAGTGTGGTCCTCAGGAAAGGGGGAAGTTCCAGAATCCCGGTTCCGCCCTAAGTGGGTGGAGCTGAGCACGGATAAGAAGATATTGGAGAGAAGAAATAGGAGGACAGAAGGAAGGGAGGAAGAAGGAAGCAGGATGGAGAGCAGCAAGGAGACCTGGAGGAGGCACGTGGAGCAGGGGGACATGTGAAAAAACTGTACTTGCTTTTTGGTCTTAGACTGGTTGGAACAGATATGCGTGAGCCACCCGTGGGGAGGTTAACAGCGGCAGTTTTCATCTTGATTTTGATTTTGCTCTTTTCCTCCCAGATTTGTCTCTTTCTGACCCTTTTCTATGGGTCTCTACTGAAAGGTCCTTTAGACTTGTGGCAGGTTTTTGGGCCTTGCTTTGGGTCAATCCTATTTGGCTGGACTTTTACCCTCAAGGAGATGGGTGCTTAACTTAGTAACTATATTCTTTGTCCTTCCTGTATTGTACCCTAATTGTATTAAAGTTCCTTTCCATTAAAGGTCTTATATGTTTGTCTTAATGTGGTGGGCGGCAGAATCTATTCAGAGAGGGCAGGTTTGGGGGTTCTGGGGTGCCCCTCTCCCTGCCCTATAACACTTTCAAGATGGTTGTGGAAGAGAATGTATATGCCTACTTTAGCATTTCAGGAAACAGAGAGCTGGTGACACATACTGTAGAATGGGGCACATATCTCTAGAGTGTATGTTCAAGTGTGCCTGCCTTGTTTTTGCTACCACATCCTTAAATGGAAATGCTATCTTCGTGTTACAGGAGATGGCATAACTTTTTGCACTAACTTGAGTAGAAAGAAAAAAATTCTACTTTTTAGAAGGCACCTACAAATTTGTTTGTGGGCGTTAAGCCTCAAGTGATTCTATCTTCTTATCCGTGCTCAGCTCCACCCACTTAGGGCGGAACCGGGATTCTGGAACTTCCCCCTTTCCTGAGGACCACACTGTTACAAAAGGAGTAGGCAGAATTTGGAGAAGTAAATGGTTCTATCCCAATCTATTCCCATTCTGTTTAAAATGTGACTCCACCGTGGAAGTGTAGGGAAGGAAAGTAGGGTGTTACAATACCTTAAGCTTCTCAGAATTTCCACCTGTATTTTTGCACACCCTTCAAAAGATTATCATTGCTCATGGGAGAGAAAAAAAAACCTTATTTAGGATCCTGCTGTGTAAATTTGCCCCACCCCACTCCAAGTCATAAATATCACTGGCTTTCTTTCAACAGACCAAGCCTTTTCCAACAGAAAAGCTGACTCTCAAGAGTTTACCACTAAAGATCCCCTGAGTGGCCCCTTCCCTGTAATGACTTTTCCCTTTTCTCAAGTTACATGATACTCATCCCTCCCTCAGGGGAAATCTTCCATGACTGATCTAAATCAAAAGCTTTCATGGGATTATCTACCTACCCATCGCCTAGTGGGATCACTGTTGTATTTCACACTTTTTTTATGTTTCTCACAAAACTGCAAGCTCCCTGAAGGCAGAATCTGCCTAGTCTTGCTCACCTAAGTGCCTGTTCCCAACGCGTAGTAAATGTTCAGTAACAAATGTGTAGGATGATTTAAATACATTTGTGCCTGTTTTCTCCTTTCTTTCCATCGCTGTTACTATCCAAGTCCTACGAATTTCATTGACTCACAAGAGATCCACCCTTGAGGAGGTCCCACTGCTGGCGGTGGACTCTTACCAGAACCCTTGGTCTGAGTAGGAAGTAAGGCCACTCCTTGAGCCTTACTTCTCGCTTACTGCAAGGCTAGGAAGGAGAGAGAAACGTATGCACTTTAAGAACGCAAAATTAAGTCTCGAAGACATCACACCCAGTCTCTAAAAGCGCGGCAGCTCGTTGCGCTCGCTGCTCCTGGATGGAGGCGGTTGCGGGATACAGGCGGAAGCTTCCACCACCCCGAGGGGTACATCGAGTCTGCACCGCCCCGGAACGCCGGGGCGGGCGCGGGCGGAAAGCCTCCCAGAGCGGAAACCCGTGGAGGAACCAAACAAGTGAAAAAGGGGTCGGACCCACAGCCCGAGTCCCGCACGCCCACCGCGTCCCCGCGCGAGCGCGAGCAGCCGGCGGAAGTGCTGCGTCGCGCACTTCCGGGTGTTGTCTGGCCGCCGCCGCGCGTCTCGGGTCTCCCGGCCGCCGCCTCGGGTCCCGGAGCCACGAGCGACGTCACCGCCATGGCCGGCATCAAAGGTGGGCCTGGGGCGCAGGGCGTCGGAGGGCTGGGTGGCCGCCCGAAGCGAGAGGGAGAGGATCCCGCGCGGCCTCCGCACGCCACCTCCCGGGCCCGGCGCGCGCCCCGGGGTCCTTGCGCCGGCGGCCGACCCTCGACCCCCGCTTCGGTCCTCGCAGCCCCTGAACCGAGGTGGGCGCGGCGCCCGCCTGGAAAGGACGGCGGGAGCCACGTCTGCTCTGTTAGCCTTACTCTCTCCTGACCTCGGCAGCCTGTCTCCCACCTATCGCCCCCGAAAGAAAGAAGTGGTTGGCGGTCTATTAGGAGCCCCGCGCCGACTTGGGCCATTAGACACGTTTTGCAGGAGTTTGCATGCACAAGAGGAGCGACCAAAGTGTTTTTTTAGGGGAGGGGGTGAGGTCGCTAGGGATGCCAGTTACAGGAAATCAGTGTCATTTTGCACTTAAAGGCACAAGTGCGTTCTTCGGGTGCTGAGCTAACCTACGTCCCTCAGGAAAGCCCTGGGAGAGCCTGGGGTCTGTTCTTGCCGAAACCTCGGCGATTACATCCACTTCAGGATCCCTGTACGTAGCTTCGCACGCTCCCCAAACGCGTGCATTTGGATTTGTGCTGTTTATTAAATAGGATAGGCCATGTAAGCGACCCCAAAGAGCTCCTGTTCTCTTCCCTCTCTTCAGTCGCATGTTCCAGCATTTTCACATTTCAAAGTTGTATTTAGGTTGTTCCTTTTTAAATTAAATAGCGTTGGGGAGAATACTCTTATTCGTGTAGTTTCTTAGAAGGAGTATTGCATTCTTTCCAACTGTTTTGTTAATTTTGTTAGTGGTTAGAAGCAGATACCATGAACAGTATTTTCAAATTCTTATAAACGAATTGCTTTGATTTCCTGACCTACCTCTTTGTAGGAGTGGTGGACAAACAGTAAATAAAGAACTTTGATAGCAGTGTTTTACTGTCTGCTTTATTCCCTATAATCATAACTTACTGAGCTGCTTTCCCAGAGTCACATTTTTTACTGTCTCTTGTTTATTTTGAATGTCTGACATTTCTCATGTAAATCCTTGTAATCTTAGCAACTAAGACTTTCCTTTGAACTATAATAGATCACTTTAAATCTTGTATGAAAGGCAGTTATGAGAGAATGCTGTGGTTTTTAGGATGTTGACTGTTTCCTCATTTCTTCAGTATCAAATGCAGGCGTCTCAAAGTATTTTATAATGCCTTTCTCCAAAGCTACATAAGTATTGATCAGGTGAAAGTGTATCCGATGATATTGCACTTACACTTTTGGTTTCAGTAAGATTATCTGATTGTTATGCTTGTTTATCAGGGTTTTTTTTCCCTTTGTCTTGTCATTGTATTAGGGAGGAATGTCGATGTAAGGGTGTTGATGTTGAACAATTTACCTATATTACTTTGGCATATGTTGGATTTTCTCATTAATTCTCAGGTTACTCCCAGGCTAGGGAACTGATCCTTATCACACTGTACTGTGTAATCACAGAACTAGCATTTGTCAGTAGAGATTTCAGATAATTGGCCTCTTTCACCCCTACCCTAGAGATTTGGGAAGTACAAACCAGATGTATCTAAGTTTTGCTTTCCAATTGTTGCATCACTCAATTACAGTATAAATTATTGCCTTGATGATGTGTCACTGAGGATAACAGTTTATACATAAATGATGCAATTTGTGTATTAATCAACAATTGCTTGTTTCATAAAGCTAGAGAAACTTTACAAGTTTTGTGACTACTTTTGAGAAGTGTTTTTAACCCATTGACTTTATTTTACCCCATGTTACCAGCAGGTGAGATGTCAAGATAACATTTTTTGATGCTTGAATCTAATCTTGTTTTAGTTACTTTTTTCTTTAAAGAAAATCACCTTTCATCAGCTGTTTTAAGAGTGTGCTGAAATAGCTTATACTTTGATTTTTTGAAGATAAAGATATAACTAATTGTCAGAGTGTTATCCTCAGAGACCATTGGTGTTCTAAGATTACTTGCCTCTTGGTGAAGATGACCACAAGTTGGTATGCCTTTTGAGATTTTTCTGCTTGAGTAAATTCTTTTTTCAGTCTCAGCCTCCTGTCAGAGAAAGATTCTTGATGTGTGCAGGTCTCCATTCTATTTCTCATTTGTTTCAACCTGGAAACAAGATAGTCAAGCTTATACAACTTTGAGCTACACTACAGTAATTGCTGCTGGAAAAGGAAAGTTACCTTATTTTGTTCTGGGTATGTGAATTGCCTATGGAAATATATATATGTATAAATGAACATAGATAATTCCTTAAAAATAAAAAATCTTGATTCCACTGGAATTCCGATACAATATTTCTGTCACCAAAAAAAAAAAAAAATAACTTTTGAATAAGAAGAATCTAAGGGTTTGTTATAAAGAATGTTGGTTTTAGTGTGTGGTCTTCATGGCATTTGCTTTTGTTTCTTTAGTTTTACCATTGCTTCCTTCAGGACTCTTAAGTTTTGTTTTGGATAGACGACTTATTAATAAATAAGGTATTCTGTATAGTATTTGTAATGGTGAACTCAAATGTTTGACAACTGCATTTCAGAAAATGGAGATGTCTTTTACAAGTATCTTTTAGTGTTCAGGGACTTACTTGCATTTTCGATCTACTTCAATTCATAGAAGAAAAAACTGACACTCATAGCAACTATTTCAACAGCTAGTGATTAGTAGGAGCTAGGACCAGTGCTTCTGGATTCTCAGTTATGTGCTATTTCTTCTGCTGCCTCGGGATCTGGGCACTCTGTATCTTCTCTTTTCTCTTTCTCCTCTTCCCTCCCCCCTCCAACCTCCTTTTTTCTCCTTTGATTTCCTTCCTTCAGTATACAAATACTTGTCATTGAGTGTTAAGAGCTGTGGATTTTCATCCACAGAAGATCATTTTCCATTTCTCCATGGAGTGAACAGTTTAGAAGGAAAGACCAATACAAATGAATGTAAAAGTACAGCTGTGATAACTAACCAAAGGGGCTACATACAGTGCAGACAGCCTCATGTGCTGTATGCACATGATATGTTTGCCCCAGATAGCTACACTCCCTCAGTTCATATAAATCTCTGCTCAGGCATCACTTCATCAAAGACATCGTCCCAGGCCATTGTGTCCAGAATAGCATCCTTTTACTCTACCTACTCTGCCTGATTTTTTTCATAGCACTTGACATTTACTTGCTTATGCTTTTAAACTCATTTTCTTCTCACTCTGGAATATAAGCTTCATGTGAACAAGAGCTTTGATTTTGTTCTCATTGCTTTATGTCTGGTATCAAGACATAAATATATGATGCACAAGACAACATATATGATGCACACAAAGTACTCAATAGATGAATGAATGGTCTAGTTAGGAAGTTTGGGAAAATTTCACTGAGGAAGAAATGATTGAATCTTGATGTCAGAAGGAAAAGGAGTTAACTCAGAGGAAACAGGAAAGGAGTAGGACAAGAATGCAAGCTCCTTTTGTGTGAAAGGACTTGTCTCATTTATTAACATATCCCAGCACCTATTTAGCTCTCAGTAAATATTTCTTGAATGAAGAGAATGAATGAAAATGTCTGAGGTAAAAGAGACAACATGTGCAAAAGCCATGTGGGTGAGAGAGCCTGCTGATTTCAGGAAAGGAATGCAAGCCTCATGTGATATGACAGAAGGCAGGGTAGATGGTAAGAATCTGTTTTGATCAGAAGACAATAACTGATAAACTCAGTACTCAGCTTATAGGTTACATTGCATTCACTTTTAAACTTCAAGCTCCTTATTTGCTGTAAAATAAAAGTACAGTTTTTTTCTGTAACTTAAATATGGCATTAAGGGCTAAGTAAATGTGTTCGGGGTTGACATGATGTACGTCTGAATCTACATCATGAATCTACATGATTTACATAGGATCTTTATCTGGAAACTAAATCTGCCAGGCTTCCATGTCAGTGGAGGTCCTTGGTTATCATCATTTTAATTCAAAGAAATATATATAGTACTTGGAAGCAATTAACCCCTTTACTGTTAATTTTATTTATATATATTAGCTTTAGTCTTGGTAACTTGTAGATCTGCAGTCTTGAACTTTATCATTTCCGTTAAAGGTTAATAGGTTGTATCATTAAAAAAAGACATAAGCTACTCTCTTAATTACTATCATTGCAGAATAGGTTCTATTGAATTCAAAATAAATTGATTAGGTTTTTTTTTTTGCTTGTTTTAGGCCATTAACTATGCTACTCAGAACTTTTTCTACTCACTGATATATAGGAAAAAACTTCATAAAATATAATACTTTGTAGAAGTGTGTAACTTTCACTTTCAGATTGCATCTATTGCTTGTGTTAATGTCTTAAAATAGTAATGCTGCAGGATTGTATCCATTACCTTTTACATTTCTAAGGGGTAGGAGATTAGGGAAGGAAATTTAGCTGTTGTTTTGCAAAGTATTTAAAGTTCTATAACAAAATTAATTGATCAAAATTATTATAGATTTCTGTGAGCACTTTTTTCTTATCAATTTTGTGTACACTAGGGGTTTATGTATAAGAAGCAAGAGTTGATCCAGAGAGTTTTTCTCACAGGATGAGGCTTTTAAAGTCCAGTAAAGCTGAGAATGTGGCATTTCTCTACTCACTCTCAAAACTATAATGATCTGTGGGATAAATATAATTCTGATGCCTGGACAACCATTGATCTTGGTGACTGTCAGAAACAGAACCAGCATTTGGGGAATGTGGTGGTGCACAAGTGATAGATCAGAACTTTGAAAATACTATCACTTTATTTTGCCTTGACAGTGCCACAAGAGATCATTTATACTTTTATGATGACTCACTTTATTTTTTTTAATATTTATTTATTTATGCATACAAGAGCTGGGGTACAGGTCAGAGTCGTGGGAGGTGAGAGGACTCACCAGACAGAGTGGGGAGCAGAACAGGCAGACTGAAACACTGCTGAGGGGAGCAACAGGGCGGGCGAGGCAGGAGAGGTCTGCTACGCCATGTGGGTCCCCTCCCTGGCCAGCAGCAGAGATCGAACTCATGCTGCAGTGGCTGCGGTTTGCTTCATAGTGTGTTGCTTAACCCACTGAGCCACCAGGGAGGGCCTGATGACTCACTTTAAATACATTTGTGTGGTTTGTGTTTCGTTTTCCTTTTGACTTCCAGAGATCACAGGTAATGTTCAGATTGCTAATAGTGATAAAAAATATTAATTTAGTTTGACTCTTCTGTTTGGCTTTTCGTTTACTTTGCAGCTTTGATTAGTTTGTCTTTCGGAGGAGCAATTGGACTGATGTTTCTGATGCTTGGATGTGCCCTTCCAAAATACAAGTATGTAAAATTTTTGTGGTTTTTTTTTTTTGAGGGTTGGAGAGAAAAATTGTTCTACATTTTTAGAAGTATCCCTAAGAAATGTTCATTTACCAAAGATAGATCTTTTAAAAATATCTTAAAATTTGCAGATTTTAGGATGTCAAGATGTAAAAAAAACCTTTGGCTGCTGCTCCTTGACTACTGCCAGGTCACTAATGGCAGATAGTTACCCAGTAGAATTGTGCTACTGCTCCATTTTGAGCACCTATTAATAAAATTAAATACAAGAAAATTAAACTGTCTTTTCAGAAAAATGCTATAAACAGAGTTGGGAGACTGGCTAAGACAAAAAAGTCATGTGACAATATTTTCCTTAGACTAGAAAGAACACTTGAAAATTAATAGGACACATTTGTAAGAAAAACATAGACAACCCAATAGAAAAATGAGCAAATAAAAAAGAATTGCAAATTCCTGAATATATGCAGCCTCACTCCAAAGAAAATTACATCCTTGGCAAAATACACAATATGGGCAGCTGGAATCTGTTATGTACTATGGGAGGGTGTACAAGTAAGCATGATCTTCTAAAAGAGTTTGCTTGTGACTTACGGGTATATTCTTTGAGCTAGCCCCTTCACTTCTTAGATCTTATATAAATCTACTTACAAAGGTTTGTGGAGGCATGGAGGAGGGAGGTTAGATGTTCATGACAGCCTTTATTATAATAACAAAATAAACTAGAAGCATCCTAAAGGTCTATTTAATAAATAAGTGGTTATAAATTATGGCACATCCATCAATAAAAATGTTAGGCACTCTTAGCACAATGAAGAGCAGCAAGTTTTATATGTAAAGCTATTCAGAATATAGTGTTAAATGAAAAACTACAGATTGATTTTTATTTTTATACTTTATCTGTATAAAATGTGGAAGGATCCACAGGAAAACCCAGTAGGAGAGTGGGAAAGAGAATGCAGAGGAGACATGGACAACTTAGAACTTTTTGTGCTCTGGTGTTTTTTTAATTATTCTGAAGCATTGTGATTTTTTTTTTTTTAATTCTCAAAATATCTAGGAAAAGATAAATCTTTGCCAGTAATTCACTCTCAAAACTGGGCACATCAACTCACCCAGTGCTGAACAACCACAGACCTACCCTAAACAACTTAGAACTTGGAAAACCTCATGAGATCTTGTGTGTATTATAGGCAGAGTACAGGACTACAATACACTGTTGTGATGGGCATTTTATTTTATGACCACCTATTTTCATTTTAACTTTTTCTTTTGAAATGATTATGGATTCTCAGGAAATTGCAAAAATAGTGCAAAGCAGTACCCTATACCCTTCACATAGCTCTCCCTAATGGTAATATCTTCCATAACTAGTTATATTATTAAAGGAGAAAATGCCTCTAGAGCAACACAGTTAGCTAGACTGTAAACTAAAAGCCATCTGGTTTTGTAATGGTAAATTTGATATTCTGGCTGAAAGTCTTCAATCTTAATTTTAGTTCATTTTCTATATTTTGATTTCAGTGTTTGGGATTTCCCATGACCTAAGTAAAGTTGGGGGTATTTCAGCTTGATGTTAAGGCTCTCATACATTAGCAGTCAAAGGAGTAAATCTTAATTTCGAAAAATTACTCTGGTAATATTTCAGATGCCTCTATTCATAACCTAAAATTAAAAAAAAATTTGGGGCTTTGATTTCAATTGTTATTTTAAGATTTATTTATTTATGCATACATGAACTGGGGAGCTTCAAGGAGTCACAAGAGACAGAGTGAGGAACAGAACAGGCAGATCTACTGAAACACACTGTTGAGGGGAGCAGCGGGCAAGACATGTTGCACCGTGGGGGTCATGTCCCTGGCCAGGGCAGTGGCTGCAGATAGTTTCATAGTGCTGTGACTTAACCCGTTGCACCACCAGGGAGGCCCCTTTGATTCCAATTGTTATAAATTATAAAGCATTTTCTTTTAATGTAGGAAATATTTAATTACTGTGTCATAATTGAGAAATTAAAGTGACTGAATGTTTCTCTTTTTAGTCTTTAGGTTACTGCTTATTTTTAAACTGTGTCGTGCTTTGAACCTTGTATCATTCCTTTGATCCTTATTAAGAAAAAGTATATTCAATGTGTAGGAAAATGACATATACAGCAAAAACTACATTAACTTATTTTTCTTTTTCTAGCCAATACTGGCCCCTCTTTGTTCTGTTTTTTTACATCCTTTCACCTATTCCATACTGCATAGCAAGAAGATTAGTGGATGATACAGATGCTATGAGTAATGCATGTAAGGAACTGGCCATATTTCTTACAACAGGCATTGTTGTGTCAGCTTTTGGACTCCCTATTGTATTTGCCAGAGCACATCTGGTAAGTGAATACATTCTTCTATTTACAATTTTACATTAACCTGTGCTAAACTTTTCTCAGGAAAAAAATTTTTGTTAAATGACTAAAAAAAAGAATAACAAAAATAAAAAACTTGCCTTTGTTATTGTTATTAACTGATGAAAATGACCTTGAAGAGCATAGCTTAAAGCACAAGCAACAGTTGGCTTGCTGATACTTCACTCTCAGAATTGGGCACATCAACTCATGAAGTGCTAAATAACTACAGACCTGCCCTAAGCAACTTGGAACTTGAAAGACCTCAGGAGATCTGTGTTCTCTGTAAATGGGAATGTTCAAAAGAGGAGAAGGGGATAGTAATATATACTTAATACATGTACTCATCTTCCTCCCATACTCACCAGTGAGATACACTCTTCCATCTCCTGGAGGTAGAGAAGGCACATGGAAGGAGCACTTACTCCCCTGCTCCTTTAAGAAGATGTACACGCATGTGTTTTCATCTCAGATGCTTTAAGTGTTATTTGCTCTCTAGGCAAAAATTTGGATTCACTAAGAAAGAATTAGAGCAAATATCTTTATAAGCAGAAAATTCTAGAATTCTTGGCTGCCTCTGTCATAGCCCAGTAGTCAAGCTTGCTTTGACTCTGTCTTCTTAAAGAAACCAAAGATAAATAAAAGCGGTATAGAAGTACCACTAAGTGTTTGGTAATGTGAAACTTACTACAAATCCTATGTGTTTTGTATTGGTATACAGCTGTATTATTGGACTAAAATAATTAATCTTAAAATAATTTAACCTTCGTTATTTCAAAAGGTTGTAAAAATACATTTTCAGTCCAGTACAACTTGAGCTAGCTTTGCTTTCATTCTCTTTTTTGTTTTTTATATGCTTATTAACTGAGTATATCTTATTTCCATAGATTGAGTGGGGAGCTTGTGCACTTGTTCTCACAGGAAACACAGTCATCTTTGCAACTATCCTAGGCTTTTTCTTGGTCTTTGGAAGTAATGATGACTTCAGCTGGCAGCAGTGGTGAAAAGAATATCTGAACCATTGTCAAGTGGACTTCTTGTCATTTGTTGGTCATCCCTGCACACAGGAGATGGGGCAGTAATGCTGAATGGTGTAGCAAGCCTCTTGGGGGTATTCTAGGTGCTCCCTTCTCACTTTTATTGTAAGCATACTATTTTCACAGAGACTTGCTGAAGGATTAAAAGGATTTTCTCTTTTGGAAAAGCTTGATTGATTTCACACTTTAACTATAGTATGCTGTTTGTGGTGTCCTGCTGAACTTAAATATTTATGTGTTTCTCCATTCATTATATTTTTTTGTCAATATGCAATGTTAAACATTTTTTAAGTGTAATAACCATTTGCATTGGTTAATAATTCAGAATTCTGCTGGCTGTATTACTGGGCTAAATTACATCTTTTCTCTTAAAATAATTTAACCTCCATTATTTCAAAAAGTTGTAAAAATAAGTTTTCAATCAGTCAGGATAACATCACTCCCAACTTTATGCAAACATGCAGACCTTATAGATTATATACTCAGAGCAGATATAGCTGCATTTATACCTCAGAGGGGCCAAGTATTAATGCCCGTGCCCTCCATAAAGGTTTCTGGCTTTGCCAGTAAGCAGGTGTTTTATGTATTGAAAATTATTTTATGCGATTGCTATAAAGAAGTGCTTTTCTTCTCAATTGTTAGAATTTATTATTAAACCTAAGGGTATAAAAATAGATTTTGAGATACAGTTTTTATTTATGTTTATTTTAGTTAAAGTAGAATGAGTTACATTGTGGGAAGAAACAATATTGAAATTCCATTTTTTGAATCCTATTTCTATTTATAAGTGACACTTGATCTTCTGTCAGTCTTTCATGTTTTTCCATGGATAAAATGGGCATACATGGAACTACTACTGATAAGGGAAAGTTGTATGTTTGCAGCACATAAGCCAGAAAATCCTTTCCCTGCTTCCTCCTTTTAACTTATTTTATATGTTATATATATTAAGTGAAATAGCTTCTCAAATATAGTTTAATACACTTTAAGTTAGAAATGTTTGACTTACCTGGAGAGTGCCCCTGTCCCACAAAGCCTTGAGATTAACAAGTGACTTGTTAGTCTTGCAGATAATTCACGCATTAACAATTAAGATTTAGACCATGGTAATTGTAGTTTTTACTATCTAAGGTTATATCAATGTAGTTTTTAAATATTTAAGACATTTCCTGTACAATTCTCCACTGTTGATTTTTATTTCATCGTGATAGCTCTGCTGTTTCCTTTTAAATGACATTTATTGTGTGAATTAATGCAAAGTAGCCAAATCTAGCTGCATAGCAGCTTCAGACACAAACGTGACCAAAAAATTCCCAGTAACCAGGCATTATCAAACTGTAGTGTTCATTTGCTTTTTAAAATTATCAGTGCTTTTTTCAGGAGCTAGTTATGAAAATGTTCAAGTTGGTCAGAGTATTTTGTTAAGGATATTTGTATGTTTGTTCAGTATACTTACATGAAAGTTGTTTTGCCTTCAGACAGAACTGAATAATCATGACAGCTATCTTTTATGTTTTATAGTTATTTCTCAAAAAAATGGGAACAAATGTTGGGTTTGATCAGCTTTTTACTAAAGACACCTAAAAGCCACTGGTTTTATTGCTCATCGTACTTGTTATTTTTATCTTTGAGATGGGAAGCAGAATGAAATATCTGCATGTGGCTATTCCATGTTACACATTAGGCTGACAAAGGCTTATAGTATTATAATTCTATAAACTTAAAGAAGAAGGTACAGGGACAAATGAATTAGACAGCTGGTGATACAGTTGGGGACTCTGTGCCAGTGGTCTACTCCATTTTTTTCTTGCAGAAAGTACATGCTTTGGTCTTTTGCTGCTTTCTGTTCTAGAATGTCAGTGCAGTGCACTGCTACTGTTTTATTCACTTGGCCATAGACTCTTTTTCAAACAGCTGCATAGTCTTTCTGTATACTAATTGCATTGGCAGCATTGTGTCTTTAACCTTGCACACTAGCTTGACATAGTGCTGTCTTGAATTTCTAGGCTAGTTACTTGAGGTATGAACTTTCCATAGACTATGCACTGATACTGCATTGCCATTCTTCTATGGAAAGAAAACTTTTGATGATGAAACAATAAAGATTTTAAATATCTATTTTAGTTTGTGGGTGTTTTTGAAATTAAAATGTATTACATACTTCAGTTCCTGAAGTGTATTAACCATTTTAATGATGTGATATATAAAGCAAGTATGACATTAGTTATTATCTTAGGCTTGAAGTTTACTTCTAAAATAAAATTAAAACCATAGTAACAAAGATTACAATGAAACCCTATGATTTTCAACTATCATAAAGCTATTGTTTATCTTGGGCAGTAGAATTTTTACTTAACCTTTTACAAAAGGAGGAGCTTTTGTTGACATAAAGATGATTAGTGATGTTAAAGTAAAGGTTCTATTCTTAAATTTTCAGATATTTTTATGACTGCATGTTTTATTATATGTTTATTACCATTCCTTATTGACCATTTTACTTTTAACAAACACTTCACACAGTACAGCGTGAACAGGAAAGAATACTGTTCTAATCAGAAACGATCTTGTCCCCTATTGTCCTACTTATAACCTCATACCCTTTTAAAAATTTAGAACATAGGTTCTTCATGTCTGCTCTAATAAGATTTGGGAGCGTTGTCACCAGAAAACTAAACTCTAGGATATTTGTCTTCAATGACCAAATTCATAAGTTTCAGATAATTTAAAATCAGTGCATCAAATTAAACCAGCAGTCATGCATACTTTAACACTATTAAAGGATATGTACATTTTAGATTGCAAAATGCTGTGTGATGCATAAAATTGGTGAGAAAGTCAAATTTGCATTTTTTCCACATAAGTGGAAGATTAGGGCACTCGGCGTACAACTCCTAATTTTCAGGCATTCCCTGAAGAGTATATCCAATATATTCTAAGCTCTCTTTTGAGCTGACATTTGCTTTGCTTTTTTAACCATTTTAATGAAAAATATTAAATGCTTAAAATATCTTATACTTCCTTAGAATATATTGGTATAATTTGAATTTTTCTTGGTAATTTAAGGTTACCATAAATGGCCCAGTCATGTATTTTTCTCAAATTGTGTTTTTGGCAGCCATTCTTACAACTGAATGTTTCTTAACAACTTTTGTTTCCAATTTTCTAATCTATAATATGAAAAATTAAAAGGGGAAAAGAATGAGACAACCAAGTTACTAAATCAGTTATGTGACCTTTCTATACACAGTACACATCAGTGATCTTAATTAGTGTTTCCCCACTTCTTAAACAGATGCAATTTTTTGTCATGGATGTATTCCTTCTGCTGAAAGGCTTTTTAAAAACACTAAAGTATTAGCTATATGTAAGACAATGGAAGGATCCTGAAGTGGCAGATGAGAGGCGGACAGAGTGTTCCTGTGGAAACTTTAGTGTCAGTCAGTTTTCTACACTTTAATGTGGCAGTTATTCTGAGCCTAAGATACTCATAGCTCTTCATCTGATTTCTGGGTTCTTCCATCTCTTCAATATTTGTTATTAATTGTAAAAAGCCTAGAGATAAGACAATTTTACAGCTTCCTTTTACAGGGGATTTTGTACATGCATTTTGCTTCTAGACTCTTGAAGATTATATTAATCCATCCCTGGGTGGTGGCGCAATGGGTTTAGCAATGCACTATGAAGCAAACCGCAGCCACTGCAAGAGTTCAATCCCTACCTGTGGCCAGGGAGGTGACCCACATGGTGCAGCAAACCTCTCCTGCCTTGCCCACTGCTCTCCTCAGCAGTGTGTTTCAGTTGATCTGCCTGTTCTGCTCCCCACTCTGTCTCTGGTGAATCCTCTCATCCACCCGCCCCCCCCAACACACACCTCTGGTCTATTCCCCAGTACTTTATGCATAAGTAAATCTTTAAAAAAAAAAACAACTACACATCATAGTCACAGCAATTCAAATGTTAATCACTAGATTAGAAATTCCAGTTTGGGGAAATAAAACAGAAAAGTGCAAAAAATGTTCACCCTTAAGTGAGAAATTATGACCACAAACTATCCCTTTTTCAGTGGTAATTCTGTTTTAGATGCAATACTAATAAGGAAAAACCAGATTACTTTAAATTTCAGGAGTCAACAAAATGGCTAATACAATGAAAGAGAAACTTTGTTGCCATTTACAACCATAGAAGCCATCAAATAAAATAGTGCAAAGTAAACCTGAGTATTTGTGTATCTATAAAAGGGATTTAATAATTTAGTTACCTTGATTTTAAAGAGTGGGGACTTAATGTCAAATATCTTTTTCTCTGGCAGCTCAATTTATATAAATAGAATTATGACATAAAATTCTGTCAATTTGCATAGATTTGTGACCCTCTTAAGAAACAGGACTGATGTTTTCCTGAAAACTGGGTTAATTTATGTAGAACATATGAGGATTGATGGACCTACTAGGATTAAACTAGGATTTAAATCCTACTAGGATTTTAACTTATTTTTGTCATGGTATAAATCATCAACTTCCAAAAAAGTTATGAGCATAGCCATGAAGAAGAGTTTTAATCTCCTGCGGGTTATATAGCTATACATATGCGCACGCACATTTATGTGTGTGTATATATAAATATATATATGGTTTGAGCCATTATCCATATTAGAAATGACAATTGTCATTTACAGGCAAACATCCAATTATTCCCAGTCCAGTGCTTAAAAAATCAAAATTATGTGCTGTTTCAAAAAAAAACTAGGCATCGAGAAGTATCCAACAATTAGGTAGAATTGTATGATAGTCACATAACTCTGTACTTCACTTTAGTCATGTCTTTGAGATGTTTGTGCTGAAACTACATTTTTTTTTAAGATTTTATTTATTTTTGTGTAGAAGAACGGGTGTAGGCCCAAGGTGCAGGAAGACTCACCAGAGACAGAGATGGGAGCAGAACAGACAGATATACTGAAATACACTGCTAAGGGGAGCACAGGATGAGACAAGAGTAGGTCATATGTGTATGTGGGTCAGCTACCTGGCTGAGGATCGAGCCAGCTACCTGGCTCAGGCTGTCACAGTGATTGATAGCGCTGAGACTTAACCCCTAGGCACTAGGGTTAGTTCAAACTTTTCATATAAAAAAGTTATTTGTTCCCAGTGACAGTTATATATACATGACTGCATTGCAGGTAGAATGGAAACAAATAGAAACTCATGGTGTCCCCCTGAACTAGCAATCTAGGGAGATAAGGAATAGTAGCAAAGGAAATTCATTTCCACATATTCCTAAGGAGAAGTGTCAGAGTTCACAAGAAGACAAGATTTGGGCAGCAGAAGTGAGATGGGAGGTCGTTTCCTATTCTTTTACTCGTCTTCTGATTGAAAGCAAGTCATGGCAGTCGTAAGTGTTTCACTGGTGTAGTATTCATCTCCCTGGGGTTCAAGAGGTAGTTCAAAAGCAACATGATAGTGGCAAATTCATGATTCTGTCACTCTTTTTTCTGAATCCCAAATACAGTGGGACGAGAGTGGTGGTGAGAGTTAGGGCACATATTAAAAGAATGACCAAACAAACTTGCTGATGAGTTGTGTGGGAGAAAAAGGATTTGAGGATGGCTGCCGAGTTGATTGTCCCTGCCAGAGGTTGGGAATGGAGAAATAGGAAGAGTCAGAAAAAACATGGAAGGTCTGGACCACTTGTCCAAACTATTGGTTCATCGTATCCATTTCTTATCTAGAGATACCACCATTTACCTTGTTTAAAACCTTTACCACACAAAACACTACACACACTTTAATTCCTTGGGGGTTACCGCTATAGTACACATCTTATGTAATGGTTACACTGAGATCTGGAGTCAGACTGTCTGGACTTCAGCTCTTCCTTAGACTAGATGTGTAATCTCAAACCAACATTTCACCTTTCTGTGTCATCTCCACATCTGTAGAATGAGAATGATAATAGCACCTACTTCATATGGTGTTTGTAAGCTTTAAGTGTGATGTAGGGGGCTCACAGTGACAGTGATCATTGAATGGTAGCTATTATTACTATGTTTCCTATCAGTGCTCTGTGCTACTAAGTCATTCCCTCTTCTCATAGAAATAAAAAAAATTTAACAATGCAGTCTTTTAGACTCACAGACGTGGATCATACTGTCAGCCTCATAGTATCTCTTGGAAATGTGCCCCATCACTGATTGAAGAAGGCCTGTTGATTATCTAGTGAGCACTGCCAGGGTGCTAACATGTGCTTCCAGTGTGAGGATGATCTGTGTTCCCTCGTCTGCAACAGCCCTTGGAAATACAATTTTTTTTTTTTTTTAGAATAGGCCAAACCTACATTGCCAAGCTTATGGGGGAATCTTGGTGGATTTAAAACTAAGAAACCCCCAAGTAAATTGAAACATGATCAAATTGGGAAGAAACCATGGCCTGAAATGCTTTTTGCAAACTCATGGGAGAACAGCACTCTAAAGGGTGCCAAGGAAACCCATTATTTCAGCAAGTGGTGGGACCTAGGGTTTGGAGTGAGGGCTTACAAAGAGGCAATTTACAGGGGGGTTACTCGGGATGCTGCAGTGGGAGAGGCCAGGCCAGCACATCTTTATGAATCTCCATGTACACACCCACTGCCTCTCACCCCCTCTAGTTTGAGGTGGGGAGAACATGTCTCCTACAGGAGCAGGAATGGGAATATGAGGTCTGGAAGACAAGCCACCAGCTACCCTGAGGAATGGCACATCTTTTTCATTCCCAACTCAGTGAAAACCCTGTCTCACCCTTCAGTCTGACTGTACAAGCAGGAGCAACAGGTGGCCTAAGAAGGGGGTGGGCAGAAGTGGATCTCAGTAGCAAAGATGAGCTCCCAGACAGGGACCAAAGCAGTTCAGAAGTGTCCAACATAAGAAAACAAACTCAGCATTTACCAGGAAATAATTAGCAGAGCAAAAAGAAGTTGCATGTTTACAGGCAGGAATATTGGGGTCATTCACTGGCCCCAAAGACTCTACCAAGTGGTGTACACGGTCAAGCTGCTGAAGTTAAGTTGCAGAATATTTTACATCTTTTCACTCAAATCCAGTTAGAACTTAGCAGGACCAAGACACTATTTTGGTTTTTCTGGGATTTCCTTATTTCACAGTGGATTAGATAATCTTGTTATGAAGAAAGCTTTTTGCCTGTGACATCCTGTCCTAAGACAGTGAATCTAAAACCTGCTATCTGCTTCAAAGGGAAGAAGGAAAAGCTATACTCAGCATTATACCTCTGATGTGACATCTTGGATGGCCCACCATAGGCATCTCATTCTACATACTTCTTTTGGAACCAGACTACAAAATAAAGTGGAAGATGAAATGAGAACAAACAAAAGTGAATACATTTGTCCCTTGAACAACATGGGTCTGAACTATGTGGTTCTACTTATATGAGAAATTTTTTCAGTAAATGTCAAAATGTTGCAATCATATTGTTCTGTAAGTCACTATACCTATAAATATGAATTTTTAAAATTTTATATATATATTTCACATCATGAATTTTTTTGTTACCGTTATATTTTTGTTAGTTAGTGTAAAGGTGTTTAGCATTTACCTTAAGATTTTCTATATAGGGGCCTCCTTGGTGGTGCAAGGGGTTTAGGCGCAGTACTATGAGGTTGTCCACAACCACCACAGTATGAGTTCGATCCCTAGACAGGGAGGTGACCCACATGGCACAGCAGACCTCTCCTGCCTTGCTCGCTGCTCCCCTCAGCAGTGTATTTCAGTCAATCTGCCTGTTTTGTTCCGCACTCTGTCTCTCACACCCCACCTGTGGCCTGTAGCCCAGTTCTTGTATGCATAAATAAATATTTTTTTAAAAAGATTTTCTATATAACATTTTCTTTAATACAGTTTATTGTGCAAATGGTATACAATATATATAACATGAAATTTGTGTTAATAGACTTTATGTTATTAATAAGACTTTTGGGCAATAGCAGTCTTTTTATAGTTAAATTTTGGGGGGAGTCAAAGGTTACACATGCATTTTTTTTTTTCAAGCGGGAGGGGTGTCACCCAAGAGCCAATTGTATCTTAGTAGTCTCTACATTTTTATCTACCTAATTGTAAGACTGTAGAAAGAAGTAACTCGGAAGATGGGCTAGGCAAATGGTATTTGAGCTAGGTTTGTTACAGGGCAACCCTAATATAAAATGGGTTTGCCTGACTGGGTCCTCACCCGCGCGCTCAAACGGCATTTATAATGCCCCAACTGCAGGCACACACAACAAAGGTTAATAAAGGGTTTTATTTACAAGGGAAGGAGAAATAGCGTAGTGAATAACATAAGGGGAAGAGAGGGATACAGATTCGTAAATATTTTACCAGTTCCTTGGAGCTAGAACCCAACGGTGCGCTGAGAGCTGACTCCCAAGGAAAAAGCGACCCCTCAAAGCCCACGTGTTTGCTTTTATATTTAGCCTGGCTGCTCAACTCCACCCCCAGTGATTCGCTTTTTGATAATGACCTTATGGGATTTGTAGTTCTTGGATTTTGTAGGTTTGGAATGGGGGTCGAAGTCTATAACCTATTTGTATAATCCATTTAGGAGAGTCTTTCCCCCTAACAGGTTTAGTATGATTTTAAGTAAGAGTTGAGCCCCCAACCTATGTGACAGTCACTGTTGTTATTTTTATACTGTTACCATTCCACAGTATTTCTGGGAACCCCAGGAGTGCTTGCATGCTACACAATTAACCTTGGTCATGCATGTACCTCAACCCATCTTTAACAGCAGATAGGTTTCCACTTTTCTACTGCCACCTTTTGCCATTTTCTAATTGCTTTCCCAAGCTATTACACCTAGACCCTTCTAACCGTGGATAAGACCTTATCCCCCAACCCTGCCAAGCTCATCTAAAACCAGGTGGGAACTTGAAACGAATCTTTTACAAAGGTCTAAGGAAAGATAGGCATTGCTATACAACCTCCCCTGCCTGCCTCCTCCAAACCCCCATAAAATTAGGCACTGGACTCATGACTTCCAAGGTCTCTTGACAGGGACTTATTGGCCTGGCTACTGTCCCAAGTCTATCTCCCTAGCTCTGACCCGTGCCAGGTCAAAGGTACCATTTCACTTCCCCTAGACAGGAGTCCAGGCTCCTCTCCAAAACATCATAATTTGCAGAAATACCACTCTTCCCACAGAGAAGACGGTATTCTTCACCATTAAGCAGATTTATCCTTTAAACTATTTTAATCTAGAAGGACAATTTTGTTTCACATAGCTAAGAAGCTTTGCTTTCCCCTCTCCCCCTTGAACAAGAGAAGAATGTTATTAAAGATTCTTTTCTGTTGATAATTTTAAGCATCAGTTTCTCCTACTTCTAGCTGTGAAGATATTTAAAATGTTAGGGTCTGGGGTCAGAATCTCCCTACCCCATAATATTAATTTATCTATTGGAGTATTTGTTGATGTTACGACGTCCAGTAAAAGGCATCAAATTCCATTGCTGACAGCTGACAACAGAAGTCAACAGGATGTGTTAGAAAAACCTCTTTTGGGGATAGACTAACCTACACTGCAGTAGCAAAGGACTCCAAACCCCAGGCTCAGAGCAGCAAAGGTGTATTTCTTACTCCATCACAGATTGATAGTGCCTCTACTCCTGGCTTGTTCTCGGGAGCCCAGGCTGACTGAGCACCCTCTGTGAGGATACCATCAGTCTCTTGGAGGTTGGGAATGAGCATGAACCCCAACATGGTGGCTCTGAGGACTTCTCTGCTCTCATTTCTCTCTTCCTCTGACCAGAGGAAGTCACCAAGTTGACCTGGATCAAAAGGAGGGTGAGGGAAACCCAGCAAGACAGATTATCACTCTGCTCATTCTATATTTGTTCTATAACTTGTTATAGATTGCACAAAATCCTTGCAAGGAAAAAATACATAAATAATTACCTCAATTGTTGTAGCTTAAAAAAGCGATTCTAAAGAAACAGAGGCAGTAAAAACCAAGCTAAGCCATGTAGCAAAGACACTTCCTTAGAAATAATCTGGCATCTCTAGTGAATGTTAAGGACTGTTCAAGGAAATGAGGCCCAAAGCTGATGAATATCATAAGTATTCAACAGTTATCAGCTGCCAGATATAGACTGAGAAATTAGAACTGTTATTCAAAAAACAGAGTAAGAGAAGTTAATAGTTTTTTATTAGTGCCAGAAAAATATCGTTTCCTTTCTGTTTTTTAATGAGTCACAAAAATATTGCTTTGTTCTTTTTATGTGGTAGGAAATAAAGAGATGAAATATAATATGTCAGTTGCTTATAAATAACTTTGGACACTCAGCAGATTTTCATCTGTTTCTCCCTGCAAAATTCTTGCTGGATGAATAGAGGAGGCTTGAGAAAAGGATATATTACTTTTTTCTGTTGAAATATTGTATTGAATAATTGACAAAGCATTTACATAATCATGTCTTCAGGTTTAAAATTAAAGGATATTGGGGCCTCCCTGGTGGTGCAAGGGGTTAAGGGGCAGCACATAAAGCTATCCACAGCCACCACAGTAAGAGTTTGATCCCCAGCCAGGGAGCTGACACACATGGTACAGCAGACCCCTCCTGTCTTAGCTGCTGCCCCCCTCAGCAGTATATTTCCATTGATCTGCCTGTTTTGCTCCCCACTCTGTCTCTGATAACTTCTCTCAACACCCCCCACACCTCTGGCCTATATGCATAAATTTATTTATATGCATTTATTTATTTATGCATATAGGAGCTGGGGTACAGGCCAGAGACAAGGGAGGTGAGAGGATTCACCAGAGACAGAGTGGGGAACAGAACAGGCAGATGGACTGAAATACACTGCTGAGGGGAGCAGCCGGCAAGGCAGGAGAGGTCTGCTGCACCATGTGGGTCCCCTCCCTGGCCAGGGTTGGACCCCGCGCTGCTGTGCTGTGGATGCTTCACAGTGCAGTGCTCAATCCGCTGCGCCACCAGGGAAGCCCATAAATACATCTTTTTTAAAAAATTAATTAAAGGATATTTTATCCACTACCCCCCATTGCCACATTGGGAAACTTGAGCCCTGAGAGGGAATGGCTGGGGTCACACAGCTGGTTATTATCACATGGCTGAACTGACCCTATCCCTTCCTTCAGGAGAGCCACTCTGACCAGAGAGCACATTTGCGAACATCAGAATCAGCAGTGACCAGGAATTAAGTCCTAAAGTAGCAAGCCCCCTTTTACTACCCACTTCTTTTGAAACGCCTTGAAAATAGGAGCCACTGAGAAAGTTTACATAAAACACCGTCATTATCCCTTCACCTCTCAGTGCTGACCCCTGAGAAGATACAGAGCTAGTGTCCTGCAGAGAGCTGGCATTTTAATTAGGATGATTACTAATGATCACCATTCACTGATTAGTGCTATGACCATCATCTATGGCTTCACAGTGTCCTGTGAACTCTGGTCAGATCTGTTCTTTTCTATTTGTGAAACCTGCTTCACCATCAGCAGGCAACTGATACAATTGTTTCATCGTTGCCACCTCACTTAGGTTTGGCAGGCTGACTGCCAGGGCCGGTTGTCACCAGAGAGCTCCTTGCCTGCCTGCAAGAGTTCAGTCATATGGGCAGAACTTAGCTTTCTTGGCACTTTTCTGGTTTGAAAGATCTAATGCTTGCCAAATCTTTCTATTTGAACCTCCTTTTGCATGTTCTCACGGAATTGATGAATCAACAATCTGGAAACGTATCAATCAGTGAAGTGCCTTTGTGATCTGTGTTTTTAAAAATGCAAAACTAGAACATAGGAAAAAAAAACTAGATTGGACTGTGTCCTTTGGAGAAGTTTAGCCATTAGGATGGGTTACTAAACCTGCGGTGCCCCTTTAGAGCCACTGGCTACCTGTTGGTCATAGCAGATTAAGAAGACTGGCAGGAGAGAGTAGCTCCTTCTGTTAGAGGGAAAGACTCCCTGTGAGCCTCATTTATTTATGTAAGAATAAATATTTAATGGAATATTTACTAAAATCCCATATCAATATCTATATCAATATTAATTCTATATCAGGGCCTCCCTGGTGGCACGAGGGGTTAAGCATCGCACTGTGAAGCATTCGCAGCCACTGCAGCAAAGTTCAATCGCCTGCTGCTCCTCTCAGCAGTGTATTTCAGTCTGCCTGCTCTGTTCACTGTTTTGTCTCTGATGAATCCTCTCACCCACTCCTACACCTCTGGCCTATACCCCAATTCTTGTATGCATAAATAAATAAATCTTAAAATACAAATACAAGGGACATTTTTAAAAATACATTAATTCCATATCAATAGACATCGATATCTTGTCCTCTCATCTGCTAAGGAAGGCAAATCTTGTGGCTTTTTGTTAATTAATCTTTCCTGGGATGCCGAGCTTTTCGGGTTTTTTTTATAAGTTTACATAATATTTTTTAAAACTTTATTTATTTATGTATGTATACAAGAACTGGGGTACAGGCAAGAAGTGTATGGGGGGTGAGGATTGTGGGTGAGAGAATTTCTTAATCATCAGAATCTCATACAACAATACTTCAAACAACTGTATAAGGTCCTCTCGAGGGTCTATAAGGAGGCCTATCAAAGCTTTCAGAGTAATTTGGTTGATAAAAGATAGGAGGACAGGAGATAAGATGTTCCCGTGGGTCTCTTAACTCTACTATTTGCCCTCCAATGTTAAGGTTTTTAAGGTCTTTTGCCTTTCTGAGTGGAGAAGGGTCACTCTTAATTATGCATACTTTGCTCCCATCACTCCTTCCAATTTGGGGACTAACTGGAATGACCCCTATCTTCCTCTTTGGAAACTGTGGTTAAAAGACTCTTCCCAGGTCTCCCAGAACTGCCAAACCTTATCTGATCCTTGAAATGATACAATAGGCCCAGCTGGAGTGTGGGATGGCAGAAATATAGCTGTGCTCCTCTGGAGGAGTGTGTGAGACCCTCTTCCCACCCCCTAATGCCAGAATCCAACTCACTATCCAGAGCTACCCCCTAGAGGACAGGGACTGCTAGCCCCTCCCTTGCATTTATAAAGGATAAGCATGGTTTATCAAAATACCACTTTGCTTGAGCCAATGAACACACCAGAACAAGATGGAAATCAGGAGTGACTTGGGGGTCACTTCTAAATTAAGCATGGAAAATATCAAGTCTAGTTCTAGAAGCAAGGTCAGAGTCACGACATTAATGAGAGGTTAATAAGCAGGTACTACCAGTCATGTGTCAAAAGGGAATTTGGGAGACAAAGTCAGGGTCTTTGGGTGACAGAACTGGTAACTGAAGGAAATGGAAACTAATGTAGCTAATTACTGAGGGAGCAGCTGCAGCAGAGATGGGAAACCAAGAGAGTTGAGCCCTAACAAAGGAAAGGCGTCCCAAAAGATATTCTCTCTGTTTCTGACCTTTCTGGTCCCAGGATCTCCACTGATTAGGCAGATGGCTCCCAACTCTGACTGTATTCCTTAAATTAATTCTGCAAATCACCTTGCTCTTTATACTCGCCAACTAAATGAAATCCTTCCTAACAGGAGCAAATAGAAAGGGAAGGAACAAGATATCCTGACTCAACCCATAAGAGGAACAGAGATATACTCATTAACACAGAGATATTTGGAAGCCAAGTTGTACCTTGAAAGACTTTATTCGACCAACTCCCTTTTACATATGAATTCTTCTCATAAGCATTTCCCTAATCTTTAAAGCACTCACAAAAAAATTGAAATGTCAGATATATACAGAAACATTGTATATATACAGATTTATACAATGCATACATTGTAACTGCACACATACAACTGTGTAGCCAGCGCCCCAAAAATATCTCTGTAAAAAGCATTCATTTTTACTAGTTTTATAATTAGTTTTGTAAGTCCAGGGTAACTTATGTAATGTGTGTATCTATTCTCCTCAGGCAAAAAATTTTATTCCATAATAAATAATGCTGAGATGATTATTACTTTACATTTTATCCCACTTTTATAATACCATCACTGACACCACCCCAGTTGGCTGAAATTCTCAGGATCTTCATCTCAGTGACATGTTTGTGACAGCCTTCGAATTCTTTAACAACCCTGAACTATCATCTACTGTCCCCAGTGCTAAGAAATCCTGTGTGTCCACGTTATCTCCTCTAGGTGACTGAGTGTGGGGAGAGAAAGTCCAGAAGCTGGCTGGTAAGGTCGCTACAAATTCATGCCCTCTGTTGATCAAGGCCCTTGCCTTTGACTGGATGCTTAGACTGGACTACTTGTTTGCCTCTATGCTAATATCTAAGAGATCTGTGACTTCTCACTTGATGTTATTTTTGGCAGACTTTACAAATTGAGATCATATTTGCAATTTTGTATTTTGAGAAGAATAAAAATGACTGATTTCAGATGTTTGGATCCTGGTTCAGTGCTTCCTTTGGTGGGGTAGATGTAATCCAGGAAAAGTGATGATTTTCAGCTGTATGCAAATAAGCACGTTTCCACTTAAATAAGCATGTGTTTCTTTTAGTGAGTCTGAAATAAAATAGTAGTACTCTGAGCCAAGTTTTTACCACTCTATTTTGCAGAAAGAGGATCAGTTTCTAAACATAAGTTGAGTCCAAGTTGATCTGAAGAATTGTAAAGATATAACAGTACAGGTAGCCTGTACAGGAGACATCACTGGTGATATGGGGCACAGCGTTCCAGATGAGCTGGGCACAGGGATTGAAAGAATCTAGAGACTGAGAGTTTAGAATAAAGCAAAGTTCATTGGGAGTGCTTTCCCAAGACAGGAAAGGGCAGAAGCCAGTGACTATCTACAAAGTGAAAGGAGGTAGAATCGACCTTCTCTACTTTAGTTTCCTTTGCCTTGTGTTTTCTTTTTGCTCAGCAAGCTCTAGGTTAGCAAGTGCTGGGTACATCCTATCCTCTGCAGTGGTTAGGGTGTTGATGGGGGCTGCTGTAACACAGGAAATACTGCTGGTAGGTGGGAGCTCATGGGGTACAAGCCCAGGACCCAGTTTAATTTGGAAGTTTAAACATAATTATCAGCTGGGAAAGGTCAGTTCAATGCCATGGCTCCACTGCAAACTGAGGTCCTACATCTCCCCTGGAATCATCAAAGTTGCATTAATATAGTGTTTACTTCTTGTTACCAGTCTCCTTATGTGACCTATTTCATGAGTCAGTTTTGTATTGAAGTGGTTATCGAATCATAGCTGGATTCCCAGTTTATTCACATATTCTCTGAATACAATATCAGTGTTTCCATATTTAAACAGAATTTTTTCTAATTACTTGAGGATGGAGATGAGTTTCTATTTCATATGACAGTCTGGTGTGATAATATGATTTAGGATTTGGTTTTGGTTTTGTCTTGCTTAATTCACATTCCAGAATGAAGTGGACTAATCTGACACTCAAGTTTTAAAAGTCTCTATCTTTGCTATTTGGCTTATAGTACCTTATGTTTTTACATGTCATTTTACTTAAACATTGTTTCTACATCTAAACTGTGTACCCTAAGGGGAGAAACCATGTCTTTTCCATTTTGGGATCCTTAGTACCAGTGTAATAGCTTGCTAAAGTAGATACACAAATTTCTACAGCAAGTAATCAGGTATATGCATCTAACACTTAATAGAAAAACATTATTATGGAGAAATTCAAATATGCATCATCAATGCACCATCTGGCATTTTCTAAACTCTGTTTCAGGGGCCTCCCTGGTGGCTCAAGGTGTTAAGCGTTGCACTGTGAAACTGTTTGCAGCCACTGCAGAGCCGATTCAATCCCTGGCCAGGGAGGTGACCCACATGGCACAGCAGACCTCTCCTGCCAGCTGCTGCTCCTCTCAGCAGTGTACTTCAGTCAGTCTGCCTGCTCTGTTCCCGACTCTTTCTGTGGTAAATCTTCTCACCCCAACACCTCTGGCCTGTACCCCAGTGCTTGTATGCATAAATAAACAAAATCTTAAAAAAAGAAGAAAAAACTGTTTCATAGACGTGTAAGATGAAGGCCAGGAGATATGTCAGTTACATTTGCACTTCCTCTTTGCTAATAGAAAAAGCAAAATACAATATATCATAGGGAAGACACTGTTGTATGATTTACAGAGCAGCCAGAGAGAGGAAAGGCTCCTGGCCTCCACAGCCAGCATTATATAGGCAATGATGAGCTGGGTGTGGATCCAGGTAAGAATTCTATAGAGCAGTCTCATTGGCCAGGATCTGATAAGCAAATTGGCAAAGGTGTGAATCAGGTAGTCAGCTTCCACCATCACAGCCCAGCAGAGGAAACCAAACACCTGTCCTGGATGGAGCCCATGCCACCAGGCAGAGAAGGCAAATGTTTGCAGCAAGGGCCAGGCCTTGCCATGCTGGAATATGAGGCGTCTGAGCCACCGAGCTGTGCTTTGGTTCCATTTTCTGGTGAACTGGGATATCCTGTGTGTTGTTTCCAGTGTCCAAATGTCCGCATCAGGGATGTATCCCTCCTCACCAGGGCTCTGACCAAACTCAGATCCAAAGCCTGCTGCAAGGAGAAGGGATTCATCGAGGATCCAGTGGGAGTAGTAGGTAAGTTTGAAGAGCCCGGCTGTGAACCACATGACATAGATGCATTGCAGTTGCCGGCAGTCGGTCAGGTCCACTCCTGCACCCAACACCCCCATCAGGGCCACCTTTAGGCACTCTAGCCCTAGGACCTGCAGACACTTCCAGGTCAAAGTCCAAAAAAAGTGTCTGTGACACAAATTGCTGGACCGTTGAACACAAGCCTGAAATCTCTGGAAAGAACACAGTGGGCCGCCTAGGAGAGCAGGGAAGAAGAGCAAGTAGCTGAAATAGGGCAGTGTCTTACACAGATGTTCAGATAGAGAGCTTCCGCTCTTGATGACTCCTGATGCTGCCTCTACTCTCCCCTCACAGATGTCCAGAGAGAGGGACGTGACTCTCTGGGTCAAGAGCATGAGGGCAGAGAGGGTGATGCAAAACCTGAAAGAGATTTTTTTTTAAGTAAAAATATAACATATTTACCTATTCCAGTCCCTCACACATGACCTGACAACAAATGGGTGTCTCTGAGCACCCATTTGACTAATCTTATGGCCTGCACAAAGACATTGGATTTATTCTGAACCACAGACTACTCCAGGCAGCATTAAAACATGGTTTCCCCCTTTGGGAAAATTAATCATTTGTCAAAGAGATAATAAAGGAATGACGGTGAATATTGTGGAGAAATACTATTGTATTTCTTCTAAGAATGGCTTATAAAGATGAGGATCAGTGATGTGGGAAAATTTTGGTGTACAAGAAACAAAAATTTAGTCATGAAAATTTTACAAGAATTGGAGATGTGCGCCAATCCCTGACTATAAGATTCTGCAGGCCTTGGGATTTGTGCAGAGGGAAGATGACTCAAGCTAAAGGTGCAGGGTGTGTGCTGAATCATCAGTAATTTGAGGTGTGTTCTTAACCCATCTCCTGAACTGTTCCTGATTCACCATCACAGAGCACAGAAGATCCTACTGGAAGATTATCATTGGGAACAATTAATGAAAATTACAGACACACTCCACAATCAGGAATGCTGTCTGTGGAGAGCAAAAAGCCCTGCTTGCCAACCACTCTTGTTTCTGTCTGTATGTCTGAGGATTTAAAGTCAAGTGATAACCTGCTTTGACTTATCCTAATTGTAAACAAAGTAGCCTCCAAATGCTGCTAAAACCCCTATTCATTCACTCACTTTCGGCTATGGGCAAATTGTGTCTCCCTCCTGCTCCTCAAAAACTTATATGTTGAAGTGCTAACCCCAAATTCCACAGAATTTGACTGAATTTGGAGGTAGATTGTTTAAAGAGGTAATTACATTAAAATGAGGCCATTATATTTATTTAAGTATAAAGCTAGTAATGTTGAAATGTTTTTATATTCCTGAGTCTGTTACATTTATGGTGAAAATCGTATGTTTAGTACAATATAAGAATTTTGTTATAATTTGAATAATATTGAATTATTGTTTTATGTTGCCTTTTCCCTGCACAAAACAATTCAGTTAATGTTTTATCAGAAATTTATCACTAGTCTTTATCAATATGTGATTTCATTTTCCCTTGTTAACAGAATTTTAACTGGCAATGTGTTAGTGGTAATTCAATAATAAAAATAACAAGAAAAAGAAAACAACTTACTTAACAACAAAAGAGAGGTCATGAGCATGGATCCTGATGGAATGTAATTGGTGATCTTACACAAGATTAGGACACAAACAGGCACAAAGAGAAGACACATGAAATCACAAGAAGAGGACCATCTACAAGCCAATGAGAGCGGCCTCAGAGGAACCTGAATAACACCTGATCTTGGACTTCCAGCCTCCAATGGGAATAAATCTTTATTGTTTCATTCAGAACTTCAGGACTCTGTTATGAGAACCAGAGAAAACCAATACTCAGCTCTAGCTCAGCCTTCCTCCCATCCAGCCCAATCCTGTTCAACTTGCTCCTCCAGTCCCTATTAGCTCCTGACTTCCTAGTGAAATCTTAATTCACTGCATCCCAGGCAGTACTCTCCCTACCCCCTACCTGCCATCTTGCCTTTTCTTCAGACCCTAAGGCCTTTGGTGATAAGAGTCAGAGTAACAAAATAGGTTTTGAGTGTGGCTGGGATGGAGTAGTGAGGGAACCAGCAGTAGGCTAGTCAGGTGACTGGTCTCCACCAGTCACAGCCCTTTTCTCTGAGGGAACAAAGATCCTGCCAGTTGTTATAGTAGAGGACCAGACCCAAGATTGCAGAGGTACCCAGTGCTCCCTAATCTTGGTGATCCCACTGGTTGTTTCTCCCCTAGATCTGGTGACTACCCTTCTTTTCCGGGTTGGGAGAGCTGAGCCTCGGTGAAAGTAAAACTCTTAAACAGTGGCTGTCAAGGGAAGTCAGCAAAGGTATACAATACTTAGACTTTCTCTGTTCTATTGACGAGGAGGGGAGGGGAGGCTGGCTTTTTGGGTAAACTACCTACACTGAGGTGCACAAACTTGCTTAGTCACTTCCAAACAGACCTCTCTTGTGGGCTCTGGGACTCATGGCTCAACCCCCTCTCAAGTACATTGATAACTACAGCTGCAGGCCAGACACTGGCTACATAGGCACACATGGTAGTTATTAGTAGTTGTACATTTCCATTCATAATCTCTATCATAAATCTTGCAAGACTGCTATTGCTCCTCCCTCCTCCCCACACTTGTTCTTTTCCAGAATGAGATCAGACAGAGTAATTGACTTGTTCAAGGTGACAATATTCAAATGTGGAAAAATTCAGATCCAAACTCAGTAATCAGGTTTTCCCAGCTACCAACACTGTGCAAATAAGAATTGGTTGGTTCAGTCCAACCAAATGAACAAGCCACTTTACCTTGTAGAAGGAGGTTCTTGCAGATAATACTCTGTGTAGTGCAGACCCAGGTGACAAAGTGTCTGCCAACTCATCTGAACAAAGAAAGTTTGCCTGTGGACTTCCTGGGGGCCAAGTGAGGAGATCAGAACCACGGCACACAGAGCAGGAATGAAGAGAAGCACAGCAAAGGAGCCCATGGCTGCCAAGGCCAGCACCCCTCCTCCAGCCAAAAGAAAGCTGTATCTGAGAGAAAAAGGACAACATTGACCTTATTTAGAACAGTGCAACTAAAAACACTAATTTGAAGGGATACATGCACTCCTATGTTCATTGCAGCAGCATTTACGTACAATAGCCAAGTTATGGAAATAACTTAATGCCAAAGGATAAGAGTAGATTAGGAAGATGTGGTATATACACATGATGAAATATGCCTCAATTGTTAAAAAAAAAGTAAACTCTTGCTATTTGCAGTCACATGAATGAAACTGGAGGAGGTTAAGTGAAATAAGTCAGATTTAGACAGACAAATACTAGATGGTGTCACTCTGTGGAATATTCAGAAACAAAACAAAGAGTCACACAACAAACCAAAAACAAATCCTAGACAAGGGACTGTAAACTGGAGCTACCTGAGGAAGAGGTGGAGGCGGGAGAGCACAGTGGGGAGGAGGCACAAAGGACTATGATAGTCCTTATGCCTTGCTGGTGGTGGGTGTGGTGCGAGAGCATACATCTAAAGAGGTGGGATGCTATTTTTCTGAATCATATCCAGTGTTGTAAACCAATATTGACTTAAAGAAAATCATCACAATTTTAAAAAATAGGACAATGTGATTAATGAACCAATTCAGACATCATCCTGGGTAACCCAATCAAGGCAAACCCCATATAACACCTCATTATTATCATCCGAAAATTCTCCCTTTATTCTTCTGAAGGAATGACACATGGGAAAGAGCCAGAGTTCATCAATAAACAGCTATCTCAGGAGACAAAAATATTGATTCCTGCTTCAGGGGCCCTAGAGAACTTTTTTGATGCTTGCCCTGGAAGGTGGGAATAGCTATCCTGTGGGCCACAGGTCTGGAAAATTTCCTGGTAGGGAGATCTTAAAAGTCCAGTGGTTTGCTGCCTGAGTGAAGAGTGATATGAATTCAACCTAGAGATTAAAGAGAATTTTCTGAACATCCTTTCACTCGTGAGAGTCATGAGTCTCTCCTACCAGGTTATACTGCCCTGGGCCATTCCAGGAATGAGAAAAAGGAGACAAAATGCCTGCTTTGGATAAGTGTTTAAAACTCAATTAGAAAATCTCTCTGTTTGCTGTTAACCCTGTCTGCTGCACTTTAAGATCCCATGAATGCGTTTTTGTGGGTTTGGTTTTGTTTTTTAGTGTTGTAAAAAACCCACATCAAGTGATTTGTGGAATCTGCCTCCCCCAAAGGATGGTGGATGCCCTGAGATTTGCAGAGGCCTGGATTTCACATCATGAGATTCTATTTCCCCAATATGTGGAGATTTATTTGTTTGATTTGGGGCTAGATTAATAAATCCAAATGAAAGGATCAGAAAAGGCAGGAGATAGCTACTGGCTGGTCAGGAATAAAAGTGAGTAAGAGGCATAGTCTTTTCTCTGCTGTCACAAGCAAATATCCTGGCTCCAAAACACAGTCGGGATGGCAAGAATTTCTTTCTTGGGGAGAGCGATGGGGAGGAAGTAGGGCTAGGAGTACCCTTTGTCAGAAGCTCTATTGCATAGCCCTGAGCTTCTCTTTGAACCTATACTTGCCATGACTCCAACCCTAAGCACGCTAAACACTGAGATCTGTCTGAGTCTTCACTTCCCTGTGATGGAAAAATAAAGGGGAACACTTACTTCTTACACAGCAGAGTAGAAAAGTCTGAAACAATCTCCCACCCAAGGCGACTTCCCTTAAGAATTAAAATGTGCATACTTGTATAATGTAGGCCACATGATTTATTAGTACTCACATTATTTTAGCCATTGTGCTAGTCAACCTTTTATGAGAAATCTCTTTATTAAAATTCTCCCCCAAAAGGCATTTTTATTTCAATTTTATACATAAACGCAGAATTTATTCACACCTATTTAGTAAGTGAAGGCCTCCAGGACTCACTCACCAAGGCTAACTCCAAAGTCAGCAATCTAAATACTACATTGACTCCACAGGAAATTAACCCTTGTTTTTGTACTTGTTTTGCTTTTTTGTTTGTGCTTCTTTCTCTATAGGAAACTTCTTGTTGCAACTAGCACCCCATCTCCTGTAAAGGGCCATCAACGGATGTGAAGATAGAATGACAAACCATATTTAGCCAACTGTTAGTTAAAGCTAGATTTTACTTAAGAAGCTCCAATATATAAAAATTCTCATTTCCAAAGTAAATGAATTATTAGGAGGTGGCCCTTTGGTGATGGATTTTCACGTTATAAAAGTGAAAACTTTTTTAAAAATAGGAACTGTCTGTAATGTGATATTTATTAGCTATTTAAAATCATTACAATTAAGTTATCAGATCTATATAACAATAATTTTTGAACCCAGATTGTGATAAAATAAACTGGCAAGATATTTTTAAATTATTTCATTATCTGAGAAATCATATGAAAGTACTTTAAAATATCACATTATGATATATATTTTATAAATTTTATTTTATTGACATTGATAAAATGCCATGAAATTAGAACAAGTCAAGACCATCTGGACCATATATAAATGTATCAGTTTGAAGAATTCCTTTACTTTGTCACTATCTATCTCTGCTCTATTTTTTTTTCATGATTTACCCATTTAATATAAATTTATCAAACTTTGAGTTATGCAGATATGATGTGAATTTCCAGTTCTGTTTCCTCTCCTAGATACAGTCATCATCATGTAATCAAGAGTCAACGTGATTAAAAACAACCAGTATAATTAATATTTAATCTTCACCTCTAGAGTCCAATCCATGTTTTTTGGCCTACTTTAGTATTCACAGATGTACGGGCAAAATTAGTCATCAAACCTACCTGGCATGAGTGGAAAATGAGTCCATAATGCAGAGATAATTAAACAGAAGAGCAAAAGGAATAGCAGCCCCTTGATAAAGTGAGACAGGATGAAGGAAGAACAGTTGAAGCCAATCCATTACCAACTGGAACAGAGACATTAACCAATGCCTTCCTGCAAAAGTCACAACCCACCATCTCTGGTCTTTTTATATCATTTGGGAAGGCCTGGGTGAGAAACAGGCAAACAAAAGCACTAGAGATAAGCAATATGACCCAGGGCTTTCTGATAAAGGGAACTGCATTATAGAAACCAAAACACATGTTGGTATAATATTACTTAATGACAATATGTACCAAAACTTTGCTTCCAAAGTCCTAGTTTTGTTTAGTTTACATGGAGCATTATTTGCCTTTCCAGTCATTTGACTGTCGTATTTTTGTCACTAAGATAATGAAACATCTAATTTTCCAGTTACAGACAACTCACTGGACTACGGAGGAGGAACAGGAATGTGAGCATGAGGAAGGGAGGAAGGAAGGTGGGTCTCAGAGTAAGAAGTCACTCCCTCCCCACCACCATTGTCCTTATGTTATTTCTTTTTTTCTCCACAGTACCTGTCACCACTCCTTATGTCTATTTCTCCATTAGTTTGGGGTCCATCCCTCTGCTCCTCAAGGGAAGAACACTGTTTTGTTTTCTGCTGTTGCTCCAGCACATAGAACAGTATTGGGCACATGCTATGTGTTTAGTAGACACTTGATAAAACTAAAAAGGTTTTGAGGAAGCAGAAGTGTGAAGAGGAACATTTAAAGAGACTCTTTTCTCTGGGGTGTGAACACTGCAGACACACTGCCTAGAGGCAAGACGAGAATAACTTGCCATCTCAGAGGCGGATCTGCTGGAAGGGGCATGGCAGCATTGACTCTCATCAAATATTTTCATCTCCAAAGCTCATGCAAGAATAAGCAGACTTAAACAAGGGACCAGAGAGAACAACCTGATACAAAGGCATCTCTCTCTCTTTTTAAAAAAATTTAAAGTTTATTTATTTTATTATATTGTTGTTCATTTTTATATGATATTTGATTTCTCTCCCCTTAGCCCCTTGCCCAGAGTAGTCCCCACAGCTCTCCCACCACCATATCAACCATAAACCATCATCATTGTCCCTTGGACTTTTCTCTCTCCCTTCTCCTCTCCTGCTATATGCCTTAAATCTATAGTCAGTTTGCAAGTGTTGTCTTTTTCCTGGCTCTTTGTTCAGTTTCCCTATATTCTTTCTATAAATGAAATCATCGAATATTTCATTTTTTTTACTTCTGATTTATTTGACTGAGCATAATCCCTTCTAGTTTCACCCAAGTTGCTACAAATGGAATGAATTTATCTTTTTTGATCACTGAGTAGTATTCCATTGTGTATATATAGCACATTTTGATCAGTTGATCTGTCTTAGGGCATTTGGGTTGTTTCCATATCTTAGCTATTATAAAAAGTGCTGCAGCAAACATAGGAGTGCAGGTTTCCTTTTGAATTAGTGTTTTTGTGTCCTTTGGGTAGATTCCTGGGAATAGAATCTCTGGGTCATACAGTAGATTTATTTTTAGTGTTCTGAGGAGCCTACACACAGCTTTCCATAGGGACTGGACCAGATTACATTCCCACTCACAGTCTAAGAGGGTTCCTTATTCTCCACATCCTCACCAGCACTTGTTTCCAGTTTTTTAAATATGGGTCATTCTCACCTGTGTAAGATGGTGTCTCATTGTGGTTTTAATTTGCATTTCCCAAGTATTAAGTAATGTTGGACATTTTTTCATAGGCCTCTTGGCAACTTGCATTTCTTCTTTGGAAAAGTGTCTTTTTAGCTCTTCTTCCCAGTTTTTTTTATTAGGGTGTTTATTTTGTTTGTGCTGAGTTGTGTAACAAAAATATCTCATAAGCAGGCACCACCTCTTAATGAAAGACAGCTCTTTATGGAAGAGAAAATCTGGAACAAAGTTTCCTTAATATTAACTGGGAAACTCTGAGCAAATCCTTTCATCTCTCTAGGATTGAACTTCATCTTAAAAATTAAATATACTAATGTCTGAATTGTTACAAAGAGTACAGTATGTAAAAGCATGGAGTAAAAATCTGGTTGATTGAATGCAGTTGAAGGTAAAATGGTTGATTAATGAGAAGTATGAGAATTTACTGGGGGTTCCATTTCAAGATAATCTTGTGCTAAACATTAGGACTATAAGAATGAATAAAATATAGTCCCTTGTGCTCAATCTACTCAATCTCAATCTACTACAGAGACAGAATGAAAACAAATACTTTTAGTAAAGAACCATAGTGCAGAGTACCACAGGTATACTCTGAGTAGATAAATAAAGAAGCAATCATCTATAGAGATAAGGTACTTATAAAAACGTTTTAGAAAAGCAGAAATGATTACATTGGCTCTGGAAGGATTTTTTTTAACATTTTTTTATTAAAATATTTTAAAATTTACATATACTTGCCATTAATTGTAATCCCCATGTATTCCCCATCACCATCTCACCAGTGCACCATCACCTCAGTCCCTCGTGCTCCCATCTTCCCTCAACCCTCCCCCTCCCCTCCCCACCAGGTGTCCCCAGTCTGTCCTTGTCTCCTCATTTTTGGTTTCTTGGAAGGATGTTTTTAAAGAGATGGATAGGTTATTCCAGGTCATAGATAGCACAAAGGCTTATACAAACAGAAAGTCAGTGGGGGAAGGAAAGGGTTCCCTAAGCAAGGAATGCACTCACATCACAGTAAAGATATTAAAATGTAACATGAACACTAAATATATTGCTAGAAAAAGAAGGATTAAGTTACAATTCATTGGTTAGGGAAAAGGTTGGGTTTGTCACTCAATTAAATATCTATTAATCCCTACTTTTTGCATTTTTTAACCAGTACATTTAATCTTCAGATCACAAACATTTTATAGGCTCCCAGCTTGTAAGTCCTGAACATTGTACCTAAGGATAAAATAATGCTTCCTGCAAGCACGCTGTGATGATCAGGTTTGTGTCAGCTCCATTAGGCTATGCTGTCTAGTTGTTTGGTCAAACACCAGTCTACATGTTACTCTAAAGATATTTTAAAGATGATATTGACATTTATATTTTGAGTAAAACAGATTACCACGCAAAATGCAATAGGCTGTATACAATCATTTAAAGTTTGAGGGTTCTCCAACAAGGAGTTCTACCTGGAGAATGTAAAAAGAAGTCCTGCAGTCTTCTGCTTCTAGCCAACAGTTCTTCAAACTTGAGGCTGCAGCATCAGGTCTCCTCTTAATTTCCATCCTGCAGGCCTAGTCTACAAATTTCAGACTTTCCAGTCCCCACAATCGCATGAGCCAATACCTTCAAGTAAATCTCTTTCTCTCTCCTTACCTTTTCCCTCCCTCTCTTCCCCTCTCTTTCTCACTGTCTTTCAAATTAATTATACCGATATTGATATTACTTGAAAATAGCCATTTCCATGTTTGGGACAACAAGAATATTCTACATTCATCCATATGTTTATTCAACAAGATTTTTCTTTCTTTCTTTTTGTAATGATTTATTTATTTACGCATACAAGAGCTGGGGTACAGGCCAGGGAGGTAAGAAGATTCACCAGAGACAGAAGGGGGAACAGAACAGGCAGGTCCACTAAAATACACTGCTGAGAGGAGCAAAGGAAGAGATAGGAGAGTCTGCTTCGCCAGGTGGGTTAGCTCCCTAGTTGGGGATTAAACTTAGGCCACAGTGGCTGGTGATAGCTCAACACCACTGAGAGCTCAATACCCCTTGCGCCACCAGGATTTGGTTTTTAAAGGATGATTTTAGTTACAAGAGAATGATCTGGATTGGAGTGGGTATAGGCGTGATATTTTAGACGTCAAGGATGGAAGGAGCAGACAATTGATGTAAGATGGGGACAGATGAAAATAGAGAGGCAGTATAGTAAATAAGGCAACGTGGAAGAATAAAATTCCAGAGGTAGACCAGCAGAACTTGCTGGCGAATTACATATGGCAAGGTAGGGAGTGTCTAGCATAACCCTCGGTGTCTGGTTTGAGCAACTGCATAAATGGTGGAGACTTTTACAGAGATGGAGATCAAAAGACTGGCTGAAGAAGGGCAAGAAAGTAAACCAAAACTTCTGGATGGTCAGCTTTGGTAAGACTTTGAGACATTCAAGTGGAGATGTCAAGTAGGCAATCGAATAATCAGGTGTGAAACTGGGCAAAGAGGACGGACTAGCGACGTGAACCTGAGTAAACCAAGAGAAAACTTAACCTATGGGAGGGATGAGTTCATACAAAACAGGAAAGGGCTCGACTGAAGGAGTAGAGACCTAAAAGATGAAAAAACGAGTATCAAGCGAGGTGGCGCAACCACTGCTGGGGGGTGGTCACTAATACTGAATGGCAGGGTATAATGAGGTCCAGTAACGCGCGTTTAGACTGCGTTAAGCCGCAGTTTCGAATCCGAATCTATTGTTCAGTGGGCTGCGTTAAACTCAAACGCTCACTGAGATCCCGGGAACCGCGCCACCGGCCCCGCCCTCAAGGGCTGAACACCCTCGGCCCCGCCCCCTCTCGATCCTGTCAGGAACTCCAATCGCTTGTGGAGATCATCGCTCTATCCAGGCGGTTGTGTCGATCTTGGCTCCCTCCAATTAGAGATCGGGGCCTAACTATGGCGGAGAAGGCTCAAAAGAGGTGGGTCTGAGGTTTCTGATAAACCTATTCGTAACTTTCTGCAGGAGTGGAACCTACTCCTGGTCGTCAATGGTTGGGGTCGAGATGGTGTTTTATTTTGGGAGTTCGGCCTGGATGGGTCCGAAAGCCCAGATCGGGCCTCTGCCGAGGGTGGAGGCGACGGAACGGGGCGGGGGTGGGAGAATCGTGACGGCTGCGGAGTCGGTACCGGGAAGGTGTTTGTTCTTCCCTCCCACCCCCAGCTCGCCTGCCCTCCTCCGCCGGGCGCCTGCGCGGAAGGGGTCCCGGACGAGGCGGCGTGGGAAGAAAGGCGTCGCCCCCTTCCCGGGACGCGAGGGGACGCCCCCATCCTGCCCTCTACGCGCTCGACGCGACTGTTCCCCGACAGCTGTGGCTGCGTTCGCCGCTGGGTGTCCGTGGCCACCCGCGTCGGTGCCGGCCGCACCCAGCCCTCTCCGCCTGCGGCGGGCGTCGTGCTTTTGCGTAAATTGGTTCGCTGTCGCTTGAGAGAAGAGGGTCGCGTCTGGCTAGAACTTTGCGACCCGCCGGGTGTGTGCGACCTCTTTTGTCAACAGCACGGCGTTGTGGCTTTTCCAGTAGACTTCACTGCTCGGGACTGAACCGGCCTGGAAGCGAGAAACGCCTACGTCAAACTCTCCAAAAGGCAGAGGGCGCGAGCGCCCTCTGCTGACTTCTGGAAAAAGAAAACCGACAAACACTGTGGGATGCCATGAATTAAAATTTAGGTTGTTCTTTCTACCTACACAGGTTACTATAATCTTTTCCCAGAAGCGGGAGGGGAACAAATCTGTAAACATTATGTGCAGGCTACAGTAATCACAGCGGAGCTGAGGGCTATACTGACTTTTTTTTATAGGTTGGTGAAGCCATTTCCTCCCCCTCAGCTAAGCAGGGGAAGCCGCTTAGCTTCCACCCACCACCCCAAGTTGCAGTGGAGTCTGAGCCTAAATGTTTGGATCACGTTTTAGTTGGTCTCATGATGAATTTCATTACTTCGTGAAGTGTGACACAAACACTTAATCTGGGGCCTCTCCCTGTGGCGTAAAACTGAAGACAGTTCACTCTACTACCATCTTTTGTTCAGGACAAGTTAAATGGTAGCTAATGCTCTTATAAAAAATACTGAGCAGTAAGCTTAGGGAACTCAAATTGGAAATGGAAATAAGTTCTAAAGAGACATTTTACAGAGGTTAATTTATTGGGCCAGGGCTTAATAAGATGTCTATGTTTTTTAAAAAGATTTATTTATATATACAAGAACTGGGCTGCAGGCCAGAGGAGGGGAGCGGGGGGAAGGGGGGCTAGGGGGTGTGTAAAAGGATTCACCAGAGACAGTGGGAAGCAGAACAGGCAGATCTACTGAAGTACACTGCTGAAGGGAGCAGCAGGCGAGACAGGAGAGGTCTGCTGCACCATGTGGGTCACCTCCCTGGCGGGGCATCTAACCAAAATGGCTTATTTTTGCACACAAACCCTGCTCTAAATGGCAAGCATCAAAGAGTAGCATTAGAAGTGGTGATCCATTCAAGGACAGTATCATTCAGTTATAGGAGAAAAATGCCTGAGATGGCAGGATATTTATTTTTAAAAAATTCAGTCAACAGAAGAAATGATGCCCCAGGAATGAACTTTGCTTCAAGAGACTTCAGCTTCCCCATCTATATAATATAAAGTGAGGAAGTTTCTGTCCCATGTATAAGTTTTTCTTCTGCTTAGCAGAAGGGTCATCTATCTTCTGTGATTTCAGCAGAGTAGATGACAGTAACCCAGAAGATCATTTTTAGAATTTCAATACTTGTAGACAGTGTCAAAATGATGGAGACAGATGTAGCAGACATTTCTTGAAGATACACCCAAGAATGACTGGTTTTCTGTTTGATACTTACTCTTTTTACTAAGGGCTTTAAAAATACTTTGTGGTAGGAAGATTTATTCACTGAAATTTTCAGAAGAAATTTTTGTTTATGCCTTTTTTTAAATTTTTTCATATTTGTAGAAAAGTTGGTGTGATTTTAAAACTATTTTTGGTGTTAATTTGCATTTATATTAAGGAATATTTGCAGGAATTCTTCTGATAGCGATATCGCAGCTATATTTCTGGTCTGAACTCTTTCATCAACTTTAGTACTGGGTTTCAATTACTAGGTTTTTCTCCTCAATTTTCCAGATACTTCAAACTGAATTCATTTAAAATATAACAAAATAACTTATTTTCATTTTCTTTCTTGTGTAGTGATGTTTTTTAAATCTTCAACAGATTTCTCAAATGTTGTGTAAATGTTTTTTCAAAATATTCATCATGTCATCTGTTTTGTTTCCCTTGAGGGTCTTCCCCTTGATCATCTTTGCGGTCTTAAGACTGATGTGCAGCTGTGGTGCTGATGTTTCCCTGTTCTTTCTTGTGTACTGGAGCCTTTGTTTCCAGAATCTTGTCCGTTTCCTGTTACTTAACTAAGTACTGCTCCAATAGCTCCCTAATAGACACTGCTTAAAAGATAATACTCTTTTTTTGGCTCTTTCAAGCCTAACAATGTCTTCTTCCTTACTTGATTGCTGGTTTGATTGGATAAACAAATAGCTCTGGTTTGAAGGTAATTTTTGCTCAAGAATTGCCTTCTGGCTTCGGTAGTGCTATTGAGGAATTGAATTCTCCCTGTTTTGTGTATGACTTTTTTTGTGGCCTGGAAATTTTAAGGATCTTTTCCATAGTTTTCAAAATGTTATGATAATGTTAGTGATGTTATTTGATGTATTTTATAGTAACTTAGCCCTTTTCACAGTTGAGATCAATACCTTTAGTCCTGGGAAATTTTCTTTGTTGTGTCTTTGTTTCTTATATTCTTTTTCAGGTTTCCCCACATATATTTACCTTTTCTTCTCTTGGGATTTTATTTTTCATTTAGATTCTATATCTCATCTTTTGGTCCTCTAATTTTCTTACCTAACCTCTTCTATGTTCTATCCTTTTACATTTTTTTCTATTTGCTAGGAGGGCTCTTTTTTAAAAAAAAAATCCATTCTGTAAATTTTTAATGTTGGTCGTGTTTTTAATTTCTGGGAGCTGTTTCTTAGGCTCTGATTGTCCTTTTTCCATTGACTTTTGTCTTAAGAAGTGGTATCTCTTATTTCTCTGAATTAATTATAAGGTGGTGTTTTTTGTTTTGTTTGTTGTTTTCTCCTACTCTATCAGTTGTTTTTTCCTTAGACTATTTTTCTTTTTTTGTTTGTTTGTTTGTTTTCATTTATCCCTTTTTATTTGGAGGTTCTCCTGCTGTATCTGATTGTCTTTGACATTCTGACCATTAATCAATACTGGGAGCTCCAGGGAGAGCAAGGCAGACCAGAAGTGGAAAAATTCATGATGTCTGGTAGGAGCAAAACATCTTCCACTCTCCTTGCTGCCTGAAATTCTGTATGAGGGCCAAAGAGGCACTAGGGAAGGGGAGCCGGTAGTCTCACTCTTGATCTGCTGGTTGTCCTCAACATACCTCAGGGCCTGGTATTTTGAGCACAGCCTCAGGCAAGCAAGGGTCTGTCACCAGCTGACTGTGGGAATAAGGACAGGAAGGGAGAAGATATCCAACTGATTTTATCCTCTCCTAGAATCTTCCCTTTCCTTAGTACTTAGCGCCTCCAAGCCTGCCACTCTCAATAACTCTTCTCTTGCTGATAGTCTTTTTTTAGAAATCTGTTAATATCTTTTATCTCTTTTACCTTGTCTTCCTCACTCTGTCCTTTTATTCCTTTATTGTTGTTTTCGTGAAGTTTTAGAAGGGAGATAAATTTTATTCGTGCAGACAAGGAGTCAGCAAACCTTTTCTATTAAAAGGTAGTTTTAGCTTGGGCCTCCCAGGTGGTACAGGGGGTTAAGTCTCAGTACTATGAAGCTATCTGTAGTCACTGCAGTGCCAGTTCGATCCCCGGCCAGGGAAGGGACCCACATGGCGCAGTAGACCTCCCCTGTTTTGCCTGCTTCTCCCCTCAGCAGTGTATTTCAGTAGATCTGCCTGTTCTGCTCCCCACTCTGTCTGATGAATCCTCTCATTCCCGCCTCTCCCCCCTCCCCACACCTCTGGCCTACACCCCAGCTCTTGTATGCGTAAGTCAATAAATATTTTTTTAAAAATTAATTTTAAGGGCCTCCCCTGGTGGCGCAGTGGGTTAAGCAACGCACTACGAAGCAAATCGCAGCCACTGCAGCACGAGTTCGATCCCTGCTGCCGGCCAG
>JAGFMF010011929.1:551666-573063 GCA_019455555.1 Galemys pyrenaicus | reverse complement strand
TTGATCTGCCTGTTCTGCTCCCCGCTCTCTGTGGTGAATCCTCTCACCCCCCTACATCTACCTCTGGCCTGTACCCCAGTGCTTGTATGCATAAATAAAATTTAAAAAAAAAAGAAATGGATGAGAATTGAATATTCCAAGTATTCACATTTGTTTCATAACACAAGTTCATTTTTCATGTTAACTTCTACCATGTTTCTGCAGGTACTGTGTCAAGAATCCTGGGTGTAATATGATAGAACAGTTATGAACAGTGATCTAGAAGTAATAATTCCTTGGTAAAAGAGGATTTGTTGCTAAAGCAATGGCAGGAATTATTTAAAAAACAGAAAAACTGGTCTTAAAGAGAAAATGAGTCTAAAACTCAGTAAATAATATTTGACTTACAAGAAAATATTTTTAGTTAAAACAAGGTAGAAAGACTTTACAGGGAACATAATTTGAGGGTTCTTTTTAAAGAAAAGGGGACAATGTATTCAGGAACTCTGGCACTGGTCTTAAGAAAAGTTTGTCGATTTGTTTTGTTTTTTTTTTTTTTTTTGGTGGAAATGCATTTGTGTAATTTAAAATGCAAGTAACAAAAAAAGTCATATAGGATGGAAAAAAAACCCTTCCACTTCCTGATGCATCCTTACTATATCTAGCCCCCTTCTCTGAAGACAGTGAATGTTAATAATTCCTTACCCAGTTGCACTGCTTGTAAATGATGCTCAAAGCTATATCTGAAAAATTGAATGTGCTAAACACTTAAATATTGTATTAGAATGGCTATCATGCCTATTTAATTTTATGACACATGAAAACTTGCCATCAAGGGAGATATTTTAAAAAATGAATATTTCATAACAGTGAAGCATTAGCATTTGAAAAAATAAAGCCTTGCAATAACAATTTTCTAAATCAAGGAAGTAAAAAAGGTCATGAAAGTCAAAGTATCATTACAATTTTATACCATTTACTGTGTTTAAAAAAGCATTTTCAGGGCCTCCCTGGTGGCGCAGTGGGTTAAGCAACACACTATGAAGCAAACCGCAGCCGCTGCAGCACCAGTTCGATCCCTGCCGCCGGCCAGGAGGGGGACCCACATGGTGCAGCAGACCTCTCCTGCTGTGCCCGCTGCTCCCCTCAGCAGTGTACTTCGTTGATCTGCCTGTTCTGCTCCCCGCTCTCTGTGGTGAATCCTCTCACCCCCCACACTTCTGACCTGTACCCCTGTGCTTGTATGCATAAATAAAATAAATCTTTAAAAAATAATAATAAAAAAGCATTTTCATATATTAATATTTATAGAACTTCAAAAAAATGATACTTCACTCTAAATTACTGATCCCTACTGGTTGTAAAATATATTTGCTGAAAAAAGATAAATTTATGCCATTTTCAGCAACATGGACTGGAGCTGGAAGGCTTTATGCTCAGTGAAATAAGTCAGAAGGAAAAAGAAAAATTTTGGATGGTTTCACTTATAGGAGGAACATAGGAAAATCAGACAAGGGATCAGAAAAAAAAAAGAGAGAAAACTAGCAAGTAAAGTATAAATCAGAGACATTCAGCTGGGGAGGAAAAAGAAGAGTCAAATTGCAGGGGACAGCACAAGAGTTCATGGTGATGGTTCACTGGTGTCTTGGTGGTGGAAATTTTATGGGGACAGCAACTGAGAGGAGATATCAAACACTACAAAAATCAACAGTAACGTAAAGATATATAAGTAAAAATGAAAAAAAATTTGCTGAAATGAGGTAACTTTGGAATATGTACAAATCAATACAATAACATTTACGTCAAGTTTCAGCTGTTTCACAACTGTTGTAATAATTTACATAAAATGGGAAATTTATAACTTTGAAGATAATGAGATAGGTTTTGTTGATCTCATGGAGCTAAAAGAAAGAAAGAAATCTCATTCTTATTCTTAATACCTTGGAAATCTTAACTAGGGTAGTGAGACAAGAAAAAATAATATTTATACAGACAAGAAAAGAACTAAAACTTTCTGCTTGTAAACAGTTGTTTATGTGGAGAATTCCGGAAAATCAACAGTTTTAACTGTGTTTTGCAAGATCAATATGTAGGCTTACTGTGTTTTTGTTTCTAACAATAAATAGAAATCCACATTTTTATAAAGTAAAATTATCTAAAATGTTGTTATTTCATAGAAGCTGAGAGTAGATTTAACATTATGAATAGTATCATTACTACTAAGAAAAATTCTTAATGGGAACAAGATACCTGAAGACTGCTACTTTAATGGAGAAACTGTTTGGTGCAGTTCTTCATGTCAACTCACGGCTGAGTTAGGACAGCATTTACTAGACTCAACTGTGTCACGTCATAGCAGAATACCAAAAAGCATCAAAATATTTGGAAGTATGAATCTTTTAACAGTTATTAAATCTTTTGTACATTATTTTTCATCCTTTTTATAAAAATAGTGGCATATTATGTACTGTCCATTCTCTGACTTTGCTTTTTTAACTTGATTGATATAATTTGAAAATTATTCCAAATCTTTACATAAATACATCCATTCTATTTTATGTCTGTGTGATAGTCCACAGTGTAACATCATTTAAACAGTAGGTTATTTTCAACATTTTACTACTTGAAAGCATTGCTGGTGTTAAAAAAAAATAAATAAACCAAAGCCACTTTCCTTCTCAAGCTTATTTTTTATTTATTTTTTTAAAAGATTTATTTATTAATACATGCAAGAGCTGGTGTGTAGACCAGAGATGCAAGGTGGTGAGAGGATTCACCAGAGACAGAGTGGGGAGAACAGGCAGATTGATAAAATACACTGCTGAGGGAAGCAGTGGGTGAAACAGGAGAGTTATACTGCACCATATGGGATCTAACTCATACTGTAGTGACTGCAGATAACTTCATAGTGCTGAGACTTAACCCCTTGCACCACCAGGGAGCCTCCTGTCTCAAACTTTTTATATAAGGCATCATGTATGATTTTATTCTGAAGATAAGTATGCCTGAGTGTATAATATAGTAAATCTTACCATCTTATAATTTACTTTGCATTTTTTCATCAATTTTTTTCTTAGTTTTTTTTCTCACCAGTATCAGGATAGCATCTCTGACATTTCTAAAACTTTACCTATGGTGAATGTTACCTTATTCTTCCTACAGTGTGAAGATTGCTCCTGGAGCAGTTGTGTGTGTAGAAAGTGAAATCCGAGGAGATGTAACTATAGGTAAGAAAACTGTTTAATAGAAAACTATAGGTCAAAAAACTGATTTTTTTTTTTTAAGAACTGATGTGTTTTAACTATCAGTGCTTTACAATTAATCTTTCCTAAGTTTATTGATAAAACGGTCTATTTGTGCCCATACATGCTTACTGTTTCTGAATTTAAAAAAAAGTGTAGTATAATGGAGTATTAAACTCCTCTTTGACAAACTAATGAAACAGTACAGCAAAATCATTCATTCACTTGAGAGACATCTGTTGTATACCTTTGTTACCAGGCTGCAGCATGCAGGAGCAGATGTGTGTGCTGCTTCAGTATAAGTTAGTTGTGGCAGTCGTTCCTCAGATAACCTTTTATGTAGCAGTATACTGCCAGGATCATGGAATGGACCAATCAGGTATGAACTGTGAGTTGACTGATGCTTTGTTGCCAGGACTCCACTTCTCACCACAAGTCAGTGGTGGCAGAGAACTTTTGTATAAATTTCACTTCCTGAATTATGGAACAGACCAGGTGCAGGATTGAAAAATGGATCAATCAGACTGTGAGGGATGGGGGGGAAAAACACCCTGAAAGTGAATATAAGCCAAGGTCAGAGTGAGATTCGGAGCATTCATTCAGTGGGATCATCGGACATTGGAGGAGCAGATGAAGACAAGTGCAGAGAAACAGCACCCTGGAGGAAGAAGGGGGTCTGTGGAGAAACAGCAGCCTGGAGGAGGAAGGGGTCTGGAGAGGCAGCAACCCCGAGGAAGAGCCCCTGCAGAGGAAGAGGAGAACCCCAAAGAGGAGAAGACGGTTCCAGCCTCAAAAGAAAGGAGGGAAGCATCCAATAGCTGCTATCTGAGGAGGGGAGAGAGGCTCAAGGACTCTGCAGAGACTGGGCCTTGATCCTGTCTCTGACACTAGAAGGAGCACCAAAGGCCCTGGGCCTGGTGTCTCAAATAGCTGATTGTTGTTGATGTAAATCAACAACTCATAAGAGCTGTTAACACTGGGTGTCCCTGAACACTACCTCTGCAGGCCATTGTAATGGTCCTCGCTACTGGCCATTGCTGCCCAGCACTCCTGGTGACCGGTGACTACCATCACAGATGCTGTCTGGGTGAAAGCAGCCAACAAGCCAACTGGTTGTTGTTCCTGTAGCCTGAGGTCTCTTGCAATTGTGCGCATGGGTAAAAACCCATAGACAGTGACCTGTATTAGGCACTGTCCTCTGTTGGGCTATAGTCCCTGTTGCTATAGCCCTTGATTCTGGTTTGTGGCCTTTTGGCCTTTAGGGGCTTTTGTGGGGCTCTCTGGCCACAGAGCCTTCTCAGCCCCCTATTTCACCTTCTGTGTGCTGGGCACTGTGCTCGTACTAAGAGCACAGTGGTGACACAGCTTTTGACAGCACACAGCACTGCTATCTTGGAGTTTATATTCTGCAGAGTCGTCATTAATAGCATGAACTGTGGAGTTTGACAAACTTACGTTAGTGTCCTTGCTGTAACCTTGCTGGATTACACTGAACATATTCCTTAACCTCACAGCCTTCATTTTCCCACTATAGAGCTGGGTGTTTGAGATTAGGTTCAGCCACATACAGTGATTGCTAAAACCTGCAGAGGTTTGTTCTGTTGTATAAAAAGCCAGGAGGTAGGCAATTCAAGTCTGGTCACTTGGTTGTCCCAGAACTCCAGTCTTGCAGGCCTAGGTATGACAGCTAGAACACCAAGAGACCATGGATAACAGAGAGGAGGAGTGGAGGAAAAAGGGAATCCCTCCCAGTTGAGTCAGCTTTCTTTCTTCTCTTTTTTTTTTAAAAAAAAAAACAAAAAAAACACCATGTCAATGTAAGCTTTAATTATTATTCCTGATGAAAATACTGTAGCGTCATTCCAGGGCAGAGTTGAGTTCTCTTGGTGGTTTCTCTTCTCTATGTTGATTTCATGTTTTTTTGTTTTGTTTTGTTTTGTTTATATATATTTGACATTAATTGTGGTCCCCATGGATTTTCGCCACCGTTTCACCCGTGCAACATCACTTCAGTCCCTGTGCTCTTTCTTCCCTCCACCCATTTCCTCCCCACAAAGTGTCCCTGATTTGTCCTTGTGAGTCAGCTTTCTTTAGATAGCCTTCCTGAAAGTGCCACATGGTCCTTCTTTGTGTGTCTGATGCCTTGGACTTTATTTAGTTTCATGGTCACAACTAGCTTCAGGGATCAGTGGGAAATACAATCTTAACTAGATACATTGCTACCCCAATTAAAAGATGGTTTTGTTATAAGGAAAAAGAGAAGAATGGCTATCTGGTGACAATTAACAGTTTCTGTCATGTACAGAATAGGAGTACTTACCTCCTAGGTTTTGAAGGATTAAATAAAAGAGTATTTTTGAAAAGCATTTCCTAATACCTAACACATAGGACATAGTAAGTGCCAGCTAATACCACTCATTTAAATAAAATGAACAGTATTGCTCAATATAAATCAAATGCTTACATGAACATGATTAAGTTTCTCTAAATTCATATTTCATCCAGTTACTTTACATATGTTTTCACTAAATATGATACCCTTATAACTTAATTAGTATGAACCATCCTTAGCAGCAACTGCATGTTATCAAAGTAGAGTTTTCAATGAAGTTTAATTTCAGAGAGAAAATATGCCATGTACTCTTAGACTAACAGTGCCTTTAACGAAAAAAAAAAAAAATATATATATATATATAGTAGTATGTCTAAACTTTCAACGAACTTAGACATTGTGTTTTATAAAAAAGATTGTAGCAGTATTAGGGAATTTGTTAGGAATTTGTCAGCTTAGATTTATTTTAAATTGACACGACCCTGTTTCTTTTCAGTGCTGTTACCCCTTTGTTAACTTAAGCTTACAAACGCTTTATGAAGAGAAATTAGGCTGGTCACATGCTTATCACTTGCTCTTCTGCATTATTTTATTCTGGTATGTTTATGGCCATCATGATTTATGGAGTAACACCTAATGGAGCTTGAAAGTATTCTATACTCAGAAGGAAAATAGTAATAATTGTAGCTAATTGTGCAAACTTTCCCTCTCATTTCTAATTTTTGCCCACTTTAAATAATAAATATATAAATATACAGTATTTACTATTTAATGTATAGATATTAGAGTATCTCTGTAGGCATACATACACACAAAGGGGCGTGTGTGTGTTCAGATTTTAAAATAATGCCTCTTCATGTAGAAGCTTTTCTAGAATAGCAGTACAGGTTTTATTCTATGAAAAAGAAAGGTGTGCTGCTGTGGATTGAGATATGGGGTTATCAGGAGTCAGCACTCCCATTCTTGTTTTCTGTCTTTGTCTTTTTGTGCTTCTCCCCTTTATCCTCCTGCATTCTTTAAGCACTGAAATTACAAAAGGGAATACAGTAAGTTTTCTTCCTATATAGTATTTGACCTCTAATTGATGGTACCTGGCAATTAAAATATGAAATGATAATTCAACACAGATTTTCACTGATGGGTTATAGCATGAGAAGTGGTCATAATTCTTTCTTTAAAATAGTGTGAGCTTTATCACAGGGTAGATCTGAGGTAATACTTTGGCTTTTTGACCTAGTTTTTTAAAAGAAAACTTGAAATACCTTAAAGAAGTCTTCTACAACTCTAATCTCATTTTCATTGTATATGTTTTTGTCTTTATTTGTATATATAAATATGTAAATTTTACAGAATTGATATTTACACAGTTCTATCATTGTTATATTTGTATAAAATATTTCTACTCTCCTGTACTATTCATTTTTCTGAAGCAGTAGATCAGATTAAAAGATGTAATCATTACATCAGTGTAGTGACTAGAGATAAGTTATCTGATAAAACTCATTCTACCATGCTTTATTTTTCATTTTAGGGCTTTTATTGTTTTTGTTTTTTCTTAATTTACCAGAGTAATTAAGTCTTTTTCTGTTGTATATAGAAATGTGAACACTTAATAAGTCCTGTTTTTTGTTAAGTAGCAGTAAACTTAAGTATTAGTAGATTTTTTTCAAGGTGTTATGTAGAGCTCTCCATCCCTAGTCGACTGTACTTTTTATGAAATTATAATATTTCAGAAAGAATTCTTTTCATTTCTTTGTTTCCGTAGAACTTTAAGATTGATCTGTTTTCCTAAAAACTCGGGTTATGTCATAGAAACTAACCTGAACCTTTGAAATACTGTTTTGAACCAGAGATCCTATGAGTTGAAGCTTTTTTGGACTCTGACCCCTTTCATTAACGGCTATTCAGAAACAGATCTTGGGGGAAAATAACAGCTCTTTTGTTAACTATAATTTGGGAAAATAAGTATCATAGTACCAGACTTGTTTTTATTTAGGCTAATATGATTTATAAGCCATGCATTACTTCCTGTAAATTTTGTTTTGAAAACTGAAGAACATTTTACAAAGGTACCTCTGAGAGTTCTGTCGTCCCATTACAGGGTGAAAGGCAGCCTGCTGGTATCAGAACAGGACTTGGTTGTGACTTCATAATGTGAAGGTAGAAGTTGGCACAGTGGGAAAGCTGTGTGATAAAAGCACTTTGTCCCACTTACTCTGTCTTTCTCTCCATTAGAGCTTTTAATATAGACCAAAGGCTTCCCTTTCATTGTAGAAAATCTTTTTCAATAAGGCAGAACAGTGGCTTTGACTTGAGAAATGCATCATATATAAAGCAATTCTTACAGGTACTTCAGGTCAAAGGAATTGTTTTAATTTTCAAAAGAGAGCTTGTGACTTTTTGAACTGTTTATTGACATAAAAATGTACACAAAGGTTGCTTTCTATGGCAAAGATAGACAGAAAAAATGTTCTTTACCAAATGAGGGGAATGGAAATTTGATGCAGGAATGTCTTCTGGCTCTGTTGCATCAGGCCTCGCCAACCATTTAGAAAAATAATTCATCAGCCAGTGAGGCAGTTCCAACTCTAGACACATTTATCCAAACAAGGAGATAAGCCAAATAGGGTTTCAGCACATTTGGTAAGAAAATATACAAACTACCCCGCTAGAAAGAGCTCTAAGAAGGTTCACAACAGGCTTTAAAAAACCTTTCTGTGGTAACAGTTTTTTGATTTTTAAAGCATTTTAACCTTAAACCCTTAAACCTGGTTTGAATTCAGACCTGGTCTAGATAAAATTGCTCACGTTTTAGGGCTGTCATGGCCCAGCCCTTGGAATAGTGCTCGAGTTGGTGGAATTTCTTGTGTGAATGTCTAGCTCAAAAGCCTTCCGAGACAAAGCTACATGGGGCTTATCATTCACCTCAGTCAGAACATTCCCGTTAAGAAGTTCACCAAATTAAACTCTAGCAATTACATACCCTGAAATACCTGTATAGTAACCTTTTCAGTGTCTGCCCAGAAAAGGCCTAAGGGAGATTTAGGGTTGCTATTCAGTTTCTAGTTATCCATGAGATTTGGTCTTACTTCAGGGGTCAAAGTTTGACCTTTTATATATATAGTACTTCAGCCCAGAAACACCAGAAGCGGTAGTTTGGCATTGCTGCCACCAGGTGGAGACTGTGTCTTAATCCCAGTTCTGCAAACTGCTGATAATGCTTCCCACCCCCACCCCCACCCCACCAAGGGCTGGAGGGGGAAGCACCTAAGATTTACACAACTAAGAGTTTTCCAGTTATGGACTTACTAAAACAACAATAATAATACTATAAAACACTTGGTTAAAATAGCTCAGGCAGTATTTTTAAATACTGTGTAACAAAATATGGGATTTGGGATTAGTTTAACAATACTAAAAATTATTTTTATATGGTTTTTTTGTATAATAAACATATCCTTCTTCAGAGGAAAATATGAAATTATAATTTGTTTTCAAAGTTATACCTAGAGGAACTTTTAGAGAAACACAGATCCCAGTGGTACCTTTGTCTTGTTTTAATTCATTCTCAGGTAGCTTTTTGCAAGTCTGCTTATTGTCAGAAGCTGCAGTTTAAGAAACAGCAGGCTAATGACTCTGGTACTTATCTAGCAGTGGCAGAGGACCTGCTTTCTATCACAGCATGAGAATCTACCTCCTGTCTAAGATTTTTATTTCTGGTTCATTAAAATACATCTGTTAATCTTCTTTAACTGTCTAATAATTAGGTATGAGACCTCCCCCACCCCCAGTTAAAAGGAGGTATTACCCTGATGATACTCGAGTAGAGGAAGAAAGTAGACTATTCTGTTTCTCAAGCCAGACTTTTTTGTTTATTATGGTAGTTTCTTGTTAGTTCTTAGTGTTGATAGTGATGGAGCTCCCATTTTTAGGACCCCATGATCTTCCATTATTTCATGTATTCTACACTTTAACCCAATGAGGTAGGATGTTGTAGAACCATATTTTTATAGATGAGAAAACTGAGGTTTTTGAGAGACTAAGCGCATTGCCTTTAAGTGAAAGCGGCCAGAGTCTAGACTTTCTAGACAAGGGGTAGAGTGCTGGCTGGGGCTTTAATTACAAAGAACTTAAAATAGAAAGATTGTGTCTCTTTCTCATAGAACATTTTGAATATAAGTCTTAAGCAAACTGCAGACCTAAATTGTTTCACAGAGCTGGAGGGACCTGTAAGAAGTTTCTCATTTCAAAGGAATCCAATTTTTCTTTCACCATTGTTTTTTTTTTTTTTTTTCAAAGATTTATTTATTTATACATACAAGCACTGGGGTACAGGCCAGAGGTGTGGTGGGGGGGTGGTGAGAGGATTCACCAGAGACAGAGTAGGGAGCAGAACAGACAGACTAACGGAAGTACACTGCTAAGGGGAGCAGTGGGCGAGGCTGGAGAGGTCTGCTGCACCATGTGGGTCACCTTCCCAGCCAGCGGCAGGGATCAAACTGGTGCTGCAGTGGCTGCAGTTTGCTTCATAGTGCATTGCTTAACCCACTGTGCCACCAGGGAGGCCCCCATCTTTCACCATTGTTTACCACTTCTCTCTCAATAGTGACAACATCTGTATTTCCTAGAGGCATTTAGTTACTTAACTGATCACAATTAAGGGGTTGGTTAAATTGTGGTGTGTTGATATGATGTGAAGGACTAGTCAACCATTAAAAAGAGTATCTACCTCTTGGTTTAAAAATATAAGCTTATAATGTGTATTATTTTTCTCTCCTTCAAGTTGAATTTATATTTTAACTCTCTAATATAGTTTTATATACCAAAGTTCCTAATCTGGTATAATATACTGCAAACTTTTAAAAATAATTACTTCTAAAGGATGGGATTAGCATAAGGAAAATATCTCACTTTTTGATCTGCTTCAATTATTTGCATTATTTGTATAAGTGTGTGTGTGTGTGTGTGTGTATGTATTTCACTATAGTCCCCATACTGTCTCTATCCTTATGACTTATTTTATAGCTGGGAGTTTGTACTTTTGAACTTTTCACCCATATTGCCAACCCTACCTCATCTAATCATCAGAGTGTTCTCTGCCTCCATGAGCTATGATTTTTTTTTAAAGATTTATTTATTTATACATGTAAGAACTGGGGTCTAAGCCATAGGTGCAGGGGGTTGCACCTGAGTCAGTGGGGAGTAGAACAGGCAGATCTACTGGAATATACTGCTGAGGGAGCAGTGAGTAAGACAGACCTTGCAGAAGGTCTGCCGTACCATGTGAGTTAGCTTCCTGGCCAGGGATCAAACTCACGTTGACAGTGGCTGGCAATGCTTGATAGCCACGAGACTTTATCCCCAGTGCCTCCAGGGAGGCCCTTTATTTAAATTTACTAACATTGGTGTACCTCATTGTATATGATTCAAGAGTACATGATCACACCCCTTCAGATGTGTATTACTGCAGCAAGCCATTGCTTTGTTGCTTTTATAAGCATCTGACTTTAAATAAAGTAATAGGGTGTTTATCTTTCTTTGTTACATTTAACTTTCTTAGTTCACTTCCTTCACTTGCCCTCAATTACACATGACAAGATTTTACTCTTTTTTTATAGCTGAGTGATATTCCTCTCTTGTTCTGTGTATGTGTGTGTGTGTGATTTCACTTACCTTTTTGTTCATTGATGAACACTTAGGTTGTTTTTACAACTTGGCTACTCTGTTTATGCTGCAGTAAATAAACATAGGAGTGCAGATATCTTTTCAGATTGTTTTCATTTTCTCCAGATAAATAGCTAAAAGTGGAATTTTTAGATTATATGGTAGTTCTGTTTTAAATTTTGAGGAACCTCTGTGGTGGCTGCACCAATTTACCATTCCCACCAACTATGATCAAGGATTTTTTCCTCCACATCCTCACCAAAATTTGCTATTTTTTGTCTTTTTGAGTATACTGATTCTAACAGGTATAATGTGTTGTCTCATTATATATGTTTTTTAACGAAGAAAAAAAGCACATGTGTTCACAGTCATGGTCAACTGAGAAGCTACCCAGGGATCCCATTAAATCCATCTTCTGCACTGAAATAACCTGTCCTGAGTAGGAGAATCTGCAAGAGAAACTTTGCTTTAGCAGTGAAGGAGCCAGAAGTGACAGAAGTCCCAAAGCCGCTTCATGTTATTTCCTATTACACTGTGCATTGCTTGTGTGTCCTGTTATTGCTCCTCCACCTTCACCCGTTTTGTCAATCCCGGGTCTTCATTGTTAGGGGAAAGAAAAAGCTGCACTCAGGCACCTTCCAATTCTCTGGGTACCAAAAACACCTTGGTTTTAATGTATTTGTGAGTAAATATTTTAAGCATTCCTAGTTTTCAGGATAATAAACTCAAAGGGGTAAAAACAGCAAGTATTTCTTTTTATTTCCCAGTAACATCCAGTGCTGTTATCCTGCCTGTCACAAGCTTAAGATGATTATTGAATAAATTGACAATTTATACAACTAAATACTGAATTTCCTGGACAGTGTCATTTTCCTGACTCCCTCCTCACCTCTGTCAATGATTCTGCCCACCCTCACTTTCAGTTACCTCTTGTCTGCTTGGTTACAGGTAAAAATAGCCTTGGTATTGGGGGTGAGAGAGGGAGGGCTAAAATGGAAGGTATGTTTTCTTACCAGTAGTTTTGTTACAGGGCAGGGAGGGGGAGACCCTGTTACAGTTTCATTAGCACCAAAATGCAAAGCCTGGGGCAGATAAATATATACTGGGGGAGGGAGTGTATTAGACTTCCAGAGTCAGTGTTCCAGCTTAGGCAATATGGTGCCTCCTCTTCCCTGATCATGAAATGAATGTGAACAGAACTTTCCTGCCACCTGTGATCTGAGATTGTCTCTGCCACCTTAGATATCAGCATCTTAGGACCTTAGGCTGTTAGTTACCACGTTTAACTCCTGCAGCTTCCTACTTTAACCTTTTTTAACCTTTAATTGGTTGAAATCATATCCTAGACCAGACAACAGAAGCTCTCCCTCCTCACATGGGTAGGCTTGTAATAGGGGTAGTGATTGAGGATAAAAAGTAACTGAGCTAAAACGGTTTCCATACTCTCTAACCCCCATTCCACCCATTTTTCTTAATCACTTAACAGAAAGACTAATCCCTAAAGTGTTTATGTTTCACTAGCATAATTATCATTGTAAGCAAAGAGGGCAAAGATGAGGGAAAAGATGAAAGGGAATTAGTTTTTACTGCCAACTATGTGCTGGTATTATCACCACCTCCATTTCACTGAGCAGATAACAGTCTGTGAGCCAGAGCTGTCTGATTCCAAAGCCCTTCCTGTCTCCACTCACCTTGGCTGGAGATTTGGCACTAACAACTAATGATAACGGCAAGGAGATAACATTTGTAAGAGCTTAATGTGGTGCCTGGCACATACCTTAGAAAATGTTCCTCCCAACAGCCTTGGCCACCGTCTGTCACCTCCCATTCTCCTGTTGGAAGTGTACCACCGCCACCAATAATGTCCTTTTGTTATCCTTTTAACAGGTCCTAGGACAGTGATCCATCCTAAAGCACGAATTATTGCAGAGGCTGGGCCAATTGTGATTGGTGAAGGTAACCTAATAGAAGAACAGGCGCTTATTATAAATGCGTGAGTAACAGTTAGTTTTACAGGTACTCTGAACTAAGTGCCACAGATAGTGTTTTGTTAATTTTGGCTCTGTATAGGAACCTTTTACATCTGGAAAGTTCTCTCTTAGAACTAGAGAAACATTAAGGATCTTTTCAACAGGCAATTAGAAAATGAGAAAGCCATAGATCAGATATGTGAAGAGACTTGTCCAAGTGAGGTAGCACTTTGAATTTCTTGGTTTTGACTGAATCTTATCCCTCAGGACCACACACATGAACTTTATTTTCATATATATTTTCACATGCTTAGTTGGGTTAACACCCAGAATTGTATTTGAAAAAAATGGGGCCCTAAAGGTAATTTCTAAAAGTTAGAAGTCTTTAAAAAATAACAAAATACTGGAACATGTACATAGTAAACCACGTTATAATATCTGCGAAATTTTTATAATCATTTGTAAGACTTTCTAGATAAAATGTTGGCAGGCTGTTTAAGCTTATACCTAATTTATAGCATTGTAATGTATGGAATTTGTAAGAAAAACTTTGGGAAAATATTTAACTGTGATAAATTATATTTTGGCACCTTGAGTATAAGTCAATTAATAATATACCAAAGTAACTCAACCGTCAGAGATAAAATACCATTTACAATGACTTCCTCCTCTTAGATCACAAACATTTTATGTTACAAATATTTCCATTAGCTACCTAACAGCATAAAATAATTATTTTATGTGAATACTTGTTTAAGTTTCACACTCTCAAATGAGTATTAAGAATGGAAATATGGGCCTCCCTGGTGGCACAAGGGGTTAAGCATCTGCCACTGCAGCACAAGTTCAATCTCCAGCCAGGGAGGGGATCCACATGGCGCAGCAGACGGCTCCTGCCTCACCTGCTGCTCCTCTCAGCAGTGTCCTTCAATAGATCCACCTGTTCTGCTCTTCACTCTGTCTCTATTGACTCTTCTTATCACCTCTGGCCTGTACCCTAGTTCTTGTATGCATAAATAAATAAATCTTTAAAAAGAATGATAAGATTTTCAAGTTAGACATAACTTTGATTCCGTTTAAGGAATCAAAAATCATAGGTTTTGGTTTAAGGAGCCAAAAATCATAGCCAGGAGCCTTCCTGGTGGTGCAGTGGGTTAAGCACAGCACTATGAAGCAAACTGTAGCAACTGCAGCATGAGTTCAATCCCCACCATGGGTCAGGGAGGTGACCCACATGGCGTGGTGGCAGGAGAGGTGGCAGACCTCTCTTATCTCACCCACTGCTCCCCTCAGCAGTGTGTTTCAATCGATCTGCCTGTTCTGTTCCCCACTCTGTCTCTAGTGAGTCCTTTCACCCCCCACCATTCTGGCCTGTGCCCCAGTTCTTGTATGCATAAATAAATCTTTAAAAAAAAAACACAGCCTGCATCTTCTTTACCTGTCCTAAAGAAGGTTCTCTGGGGCTTGACTCCCCCTGCCCTGCCTTGAGGCATGATTTTAAAAATAAAAAAGGAAAACTCACACATACATCAATGACTTATTTATATTTCAATAGCACTTTTTTTCTTAAAGGATTTATTTGTTCATACATGAGCTGGCGTATAGGCCAGAGGTGCAGGAGGTGAGAGGATTAACCAGAGACGGAGTGGGAAGCAGAATAGGCAGATCGACTGAAATACACTGCTGAGGGGAGCAGCGGGCAGTGCAGGAGAGGTCTGCTGTGCCATGTGGGTCCCCTCCCTGACCAAAGATTGAACTTGCTCTGCTCTGCAGCGGATGCTTCACAATGCTGTGGCGCTCAGCCCACTGTGCCACCAGGGAGGCCTCACTAGCACTTTTTCAACTCAAAATTAAGCCTTCTCAGCATACTGAATAAGTAATTCACTTGGAGTAAGAAATAATTTATATAGTTACATATTTTAAGCTTGATATAGGTAAAATTGAGAGAATGAATACAAATTCTAAAATAGAAGATTACTTACTGCATTATTGACTTTTTGATTATCTTTTTTTTTTATAGTCACCCTGATAATATCACCCCTGACACTGAAGATCCAGAACCCAAACCTATGATTATTGGTACCAATAATGTGTTTGAAGTTGGCTGTTGTATCCTTTATAATAATTTAAATCGTTCTCAGCTATCTTTTAATAACCTAATACCCTCTTTAGAATTTGTCATAATTTATAACATATATTTAAAAACTAATTACATTTTTAGGATAAGGGTATCGAGTTCTTTGAGAATATTTGCAGTATATAAGAAAAAATATCTTATAGTCTCTTCCATTGAATAACCCAAAAATATAAAGGGAGTGTGCTGTTTTCAGACATATACATACAAGCACATGGTTAGTTCAGTATTTTGATGACACTCTCTTACTCCTGTTGCTGAGACTACAACTTACTAACAATGACTGAGTGACAGCAGACGCAGAAACAGAGTAAAACAGAATAATAATCCTGGCTTTTGTCTGATTTAAGAACCACAGCTCTATCCATTTGATTCCAGTATTAGGCAGGCTACTTTACTGATGCAAGGAAATGATGGTGGATGGGTTTGAAAGTATTTCATTCCTTGTTTTTTTTCTCCTCAGAGTATCATCAGTTCTTTTGCTTGATTTGACATCCTCAAAAACAAATAATATACTCTTTTCATTGTGTCAGCAAAACATTTTTAATTAGAAAGTATTTGGAAGGAAAAAAGTCTGAAAGTCCAACAATAGCAAAATATTTAAATAAATTAAGCTACAAGCATAAAACAGACTATTAAGACCACCATGCAGTCATTATAAATTATGTCTTTAAACATTTTAATGACCTGGAATAATGCTTGCAGACTTAAGTGAACCATAAAAAGTGAACTACAAAATTAACGCAGTTTGATTTTGTACAATTTGGTCCCTGGTTGTATAAAGAGAGGCTATATAAGATAGATTGATTTATATAAAGATATATCAAATCAACAGTGCTTTTTTAAGTGATTGGGTGATAGGTAGGTTTTCTGAAAACAATTGTAAAAATATATTACTGAATTGTGGTAAAAAACATAGAAGTCATTTATTTATACTTGAGACATTTGTATTTAGAGAGTAAAGCTTTACTTTCAGACTGCTTTGGAGTTGTGGAGCAAAGAATTCTGGCTCACAATCCTGCATGGCCCTTCCTTCACCTCTTTCCTGTGCCCCAGGGCAGGATAAGGACATTGTGAATTATTTGGGGCGAGAAGATGAGAAAATTGATTTCTTAACTCTGGCTCATAGATTCCCAAGCCATGAAAATGGGAGACAATAATGTTATTGAATCAAAAGGTAAGCTATGTTTGGAGTTTTAGTGTGAAAAAGTTTTTTCCTTTCTCTTGGTGATAGCCTGGAAAACACCCTCTGTACACACTGTGACCGAGTGTTGTGCTAGGAGGGAAGGTGTGGCTGGAAGTGCACCAAACGCGCTGTAAGACTCGTCCTTTGCTTTTACAGAGCTTATTCTGGTAATTTAGAGCTCCTTACCTTAGCCAACCAGAGGCAGATGTAAGGTGATTATAGGTGGGGCTGCAGGTAGCTGCAGCTATTGTCTGGGCAACAACTCCAACAACTTGTCCCACTAAAGTCCAGAAAGAACCTGAATGGTGACACTTCTTTAGAATGGAGTATCTTTTTTAGTCCTGACTGGCATGAAAGAAAATGCTGCTGCTTTGAAAAAAATAGGTAAAATAAAAATAATTAGGCTTTTTGTTAATTTACTTAACAGTTATTTTAATTTGGATTGCCAACTCTTATCACTATCATTTCTATTCATTATGTACTTAAACGGTGTCAAACCTGCCTTCTATGTGTGCTCACCACTTTACATTTACTCTCATTCATTGCAGCAACCGGAATTAGGGTGGTGTCTTCATTCAATAAACTTGCTCCAGAATTTATAATGATTACACAGCTAGTCAGCAACAAAACTGTTTTAAGTCAATTTAGTGCTATTCTGTAGTACCTGCCTCTCTGTCATATGTACTCAAAATTGAACAATTTAGGTTTATTTTTAGGGCCAATTTGCATTTTTATACCTAAGTCATCTTAGAAAAAATTAGTGTCTTAGTCATTTGATGTCTTAAATTAGTCTTTTCTATGTGTATTCTATTTATTCTGCAGCATATGTAGGCAGAAATGTAAGATTAACAAGTGGTTGCATCATTGGAGCTTGTTGCAACCTGAATACGTTTGAAGTCATCCCTGAGAATACTGTGATCTATGGTGCAGACTGCCTTCGTCGGGTGCAAACTGAGCGACCACAGGTAGTAGAACTTTTCCTTAAATAGAATTCTTTCTAGAACTGCTAATTTTCATAAAATAGCACATAATTCTTTTAACAGCAGCAGTCCACTATTTAAAAAGCAAATGATTAAAACAAACATCAGAGAAATGCTTCTAAAAGTAGTATTTATTTGCAATGGAATTATTCAATTTTTAAGTTAGTATCAAAATTATGTACAAGGATTACAATGACAAACTGATTATGGGGAAAGAAAATCCATAGAATTTTTTTTTTTTTTTAAGAATCATTCTCTTTAAGGGCCTCCTTGGTGGCACAGGGTTAAGTCTCAGCTCTTGTCATGCTATTACCAGCCACTGCAGCATGAGTTTGATCTCTGGCCAGGGAGCTAATTCATTTGGCACAGCAGACTTCTCCTGTCTTCCCTCTGCTCCCCTCAGCAGTGTATTTCAGTGGATCTGCCTGTTCTGCTCCCCACACTATCTTTAGTGAATCCTCTCACCCCCTGCACCTCTAACCTATATACCCAATTGTAGGGTCAGAGAAAACTATCAGGTCTTTCCACCCTCCTGCCATTGGTATAATGATGGACACCTGCAGTGCTGCGCACATGCCTAGGTGGGCATGCGGATTGGGTGCACATGGGTTTGGACACGGGCGTCTTAAGGGTAGTGTCATGAGGATGCCAGAAGGAGCAGCAAGAATAGAAGAGGAGCAGCAGCAGCGGGAAAACAGGACTCCAGCAGAGAGAAGCAGCAGCAAAGCATCCAAGAGGGTGAGATGCGCCAGGGGCTAGTAGGCCTGCCAGCCTCCTGGCCCCCCGGTACCCCTGCCTGCCATGTACCTGTTCACCTCTGCAAATAAAAGCAAAAAAGCCACCGAGGACTCCAGGACTCTTCCTTTACCCCATCTGCTAGAATCATCCAGAACTTGCTCTGTGCCCCCTTGCTGGCACTACATAAATCTTTAAAAAAATAAGTAAATTTTAAGCCTCATTGCTTTGCACCTTCGATATATTTTCTTACTCAGTCTCCTTTCCCTACCCCCCCAAATACTTTAAGATATCACTTTGCCTCTGATTCTTAGCTATATTTTATAAGAAATTAAAATTCCAGTTCTTTCTGAATTATTCTAATTCTGTAATATTTGGCCTTTGTATTTACGAACTAAAAAGGGAATAAAAACATTTGTGTTTTTTCACTATCTTTCTACATAAAGCAAAAGTGATTGAAGAGTGTAGAGACAGAGGGCATGGGGCAGGTTTTCTGTGATCTATACAGACAGGTAAAGGAGGAGTCCTGAAGCCCTCCGTGGCTTTTTGAGGCTTTTATTGATCTTCTGCATCAGAAGGGACCAGATACATGGCAGGGAAGCGGGTTGGGGGTTGAGGTAGTTGGCAAGCCTCCTACCCCTGGCGAATCTTCACTCTCTGGGCTGTCTAGCCTCTGCTCTACTTATATGCTTACTGCTCATGCTTTCTGCTGCTCTGTCTCCTTCTGCTGCTTACTCTTCTCCTGATGTCCCCCATGATGCCGCCCTTATATGCCCCATGTCTCAGCCCAGGTGCACCCACCTACGCATGCTCACATCCTACTTCAGGCACCTGCCATCAGGCATGGTGCAGGACCTCAGGTGTCTATTATTGACACTAATGACAGGAGGGCAGAAAAGCCTGATCATTTTTTTTTTACCCTACAAAGAAGGAGATGTGAAGCTGGAATGGGGGGAGATTAGAATTAAGTGAGCAAGAATATATGTATATAATGCTATGTAAAATGTTTTCAAGTTCACTGAGGGTCTTACTTGCAAAAAGGATTGTCTAGATTTATTGAATCAGAATATTTAGGATAAGGACATAAAATTCCTTACTTTTCACAAGTTCCCCAAGTAACTTTTACAAGGAAGGCAGAGCTTGGGCAAAGCTGGCTTTTGAAAAATAAAGATCAAGAGAGCATTATTGCCACTCTGTGCTGTGAGGTCCTGTGGAAAGCAGTGTGCTCTTATGTTTTCTTCTATAATTGGAATTTTTAAACTTTTTAGAGGGCAGGGTAGCATCTACAAAAGCAAGTTTGAAAACTGATAGTTTTTTACATGTAAAATCTTTTGCTTTTTCTTATTACTAATGTAATATGTTTGTTGTAAATTTAAAAAAAAAACAGGTTAGCAAGAATAAGTTAGTGAAATCACCTGTTATCCACAACTTAGTGATAATTATTTTTATCTGGCACTAACTTTGTTTTTTGCTAATCAGTTCTTAATTATCTTTTTAGCCCCAGACACTACAGCTGGATTTCCTGATGAAAATCTTGCCAAACTACCACCACCTAAAGAAGACGACAAAAGGAAGCTCAACTCCAGTTAAGAACTAAAAGCAGCATATGGAAGGATAACGTTTTTTTTTCTTTGACCACTGTCTTTTGAAAGGGCCACAGTTGTTGATACACTCTCAGCAGTTCATGGAACAATACCTATTGATTTTCTTTTATAAATTGAGTTTTAGAGGAAAGTAATGGATTTTTCATTGTAACTGACCCCTATAATTTATATAAAATGTGTTATTTCCCTATATCTTTGCTCCTTTTATAATTTACAAGTTTATTCTTTTATTATGTAAAATATTAGCCATAATATTTAGTTATATAAGAAACTACCCATAATAAAGAGCATATTGTTGTGTATTTCTATTCAGGTATACCCTAAACTAAATAAAAATGTTGATAAAAGGATTGTTACTGAGCATACTTTATTTTTTTAATGTGTATTTATTACATCATCCTTCATATCTGTATAATGTATGATTTCCCCATGAAATTCCTACCACCACTTCACTCCTGCACCACCACCATAGTCCCTTGTGTAGTAAGCATAGTTTAATCAGTTTTTCTACTTGCATTAACTTTCCCAAAATAACTCTTTTATTGTGTATTAGTGTAGTGCCAGCAAAGGGGCACAGAGCAAGTTCTGTGAGCCCTCAGTAGCTTTTTAGTTTTATTTACAGAGGCGGCCAGTACATGGCAGGTGTGGGTGCCGGGGGGCCAGGAGGCTGGTAGACCTAGCCCCTGGCGCATCACACCCTCTCAGCTGCTTTGCTTCTGCCTCTTTCTGCTTCTACTGCTTGCGTCCTGTTCCTCCTGCTGCTGCTGCTCTTGCTGCTCCTGGCATCCTCATAACCCGTGTCCAAACCCAGGTGTGCCACTTGCACATGCCCACCTAGGCATGCGTACAGCACCGCAGGTGTCCATCATTATACCAATGACTAGAGGGTGGAAAAGCCTGAGACTTTTCTCTCTGACCCTACAATTAGCTATAGTGTTTACCTTTTTCATCTGTGGATTTGTAGTTATTTAAAATTTTAGCAGCTATTGAATTAATTTAGACTCATTTTGTTTCCAAGAAAAAAATGTTTTTCATAACACAGAAGTAAACCGTTTGTTTTCAGAGAATGCAAAGCCAAAGAGAATGGTGTCATGAGAGTGAGAAGTAAATCACCATTGGGTGATATTCCTGGATTTCTGAAGATAATGAAACTAAAAGATTTTGATATGATTATAAATTTATGAAATTATTTTGATATATTACTATTGACCCTACTATAATTTTATTTAATTATATAAGGTCAAAATATTGAGAATTCCAGGGGTTTTTAATAATTCAAATGCATACACTTAATAGAACATAATTTTTTTATATGAGTTTTTTTAATTTACATATATTTGACATCAATTGTAATCCCCATCACTGTAACACCAGTGCACCATCACATCAGTCCCCCATGCTCCCGTCTGCCCTCCACCCCTTTCCCTCTTCCCTCCCCACCAAGTGTCCCCAGTTTGTCATTGTCATTTCATTTTTGGTTTTTGTGTCTTTATTGCTGTTATTGTTATTATTGTTCTTATTCCTTTCCTTGATCCTTATTTGGTTCCCTTATATTCCTCCTAGGGGAGGAA
>JAGFMF010011929.1:528123-541950 GCA_019455555.1 Galemys pyrenaicus | reverse complement strand
TGTTCGTAAGCTTGTGGGTTTGTTTCTGGGCTTTCTATTCTATTCCATTGGTCTATGTGTCTGTTTTTGTTCCAGTACCATGCCGTTTTTATGATTGTTAGCCTCTACATTTTAATGTTACAATGCAATACGAAAAACTGGAAAGCTCTTGAATGAATTCTAGGTTATTAAGTTAATAGTTATTAACTTTGCTGTACCAGATGGCAGAAAATCAAGTGCACTTGAGCTTTGAATATTGAACTATGAAGGGAGAAAACTCAGGTTGTAATGATATTTTGTTAAAGTTACCTTCCTCTTTTTACAATGTATGATGGCCCCTTTCCTTTATTTGCAAGTCTGGCGTAGAAGAAGAGTCATATTAGACTAAGGGTGAGCGTTCTTCCCCCTTTTCCTCCCTCTTAGCTTATCCTCAAATTATGTTCCATTTTCCACTCAATCAACAGGTAAACCTTAATCGGTCCATGCCAATGACCGATTTTGGGGAAAGGTTCACAAATTATAATACACTTTCTCGCTAAGCAAGTATTATGTTACATGAAGAAAGTTTGTATCCTAACAGATGGTTTCACTCCTAGGAGGAATATAAGGGAACAAAATGAGGGACCAAGGAAAAGGATAATAGCAATGAAAAAAACAAAAACACAACACAACAAAAACAAAATGACAAGGACAAATCAGATACACTTTGCATGTGTGGATGGAGGGAATGGAATGAGGGCAGAAAGAGCACAAGGGACTGAAGTGATGGTGCACCGGTGAAATGGTGGTGGGAAATGGGGACCACAATTGATGTCAAATATATATAAATAAAGGGGAAAAAAAGAAAAGAATGAAAAATAACAAAAGCTTACAGGAAATTTTGCTTCCGTTTTTGATGCCCTGCTTTGCTGATAACGTTGCACAGGCGGGTTCTAGTGAGCATTTGGCACTGCTGGTTGCTGCGTGGATGGCAAATTGAGGAGGGGCAAATTGACGAGGATAAGGAGGTCAGATGAGAAGTTTTGTTAACAAGACATGATGACTTGGAATGTAACATGAAGATAAGGAAGAGGGGACAAGTTAAAGACATGTAAGAGGTGTAATTGATAAGATTTAGGGAAAAGAAGAGACAAGATGCCAAGCAAAATAGGGATTTCTAGTTTGTGTATAATGGATGGCTGGTGGTCCACTCACTAAACTCCACAGAGTAAAAATAGACAAAAGTTAACTGAAAATACCTAAATAAAGACCTAAACATAAATGCTTAAACTGAATTCTTAGAAGAAAACACAGGGGGACATCTTTGTGAGATTACATTTGAAATGCTTGTTTTGGACACGTCACCAAAAACACAGGCAACAAAATACAATAGATAAATTGGAGTTCATTAAAATTAAAAATTTTAGTGCATTAAACAATAGTATCAAGACTGAAAAGAACTCTCAAATGGGAGAAAATATTTGCAAATCATATTTCTGATAAGGGTTTAACATCTGGATTGTATAAGGAAATTCTCGAAGTTGACAACAACAAAAAATTGTTAATTTGGTAAGCAACTTGAATAGATCTCCACAGGTATAGAAATGGCTAGTAAGTACATAAAAAGATGCTCAACACCGCTAGTCATTGGGGAAATGCAAATAAAAAATACCAGTTACTACTTTACACCCACTAGAATAGTTACAGTACAAAACTAAAAACCCCAGAAAATAGCATTTTCAAGTATAAGAGACTTGTAACCTTTTAAAAAGATTTATTTATTTATGAATACAAGAACTGGATTACATGCCAGAGGTGTAGGGGTGTGAGAGGATTCACCAGAGACAGAGTGGGGAACAGAACAGGCAGACTGACTGAAATACACTGCTGAGGGGAGCAGGAGTGATCTGCTTCACCATGTGGGTCACCTCCCTGGCCTGGGATCGACTTTATCCTGCAGTAGCTGTGGATAGCTTCATAGTGTGATGTTTAACCCCTTGTGTCATTACGGAGGCCTAAAACTGTAAACTTTGTTCATTGTTGCTAGGAAATAAAGGCATGATGATTCCTCAAACTTTGCCTGTTGAGCCAGCAATTTTCCTCCTAGGTATCTAATCAAAAGAACTGAAAACAGGTTTGCATACATTAGATTTCCTAACAATATTCACAATAGCCAAAAGATAGAAACAACCTTATCAATGGAATGCTAGTTGGCCACAAAAAGGAGTGAACATCATATACATCCTATATCACGGATGAAGAGTGAAACATACTCAGTTAACAAGTCAGACCCAAAGGCCACATATTTTATTAATCCATTTATATGATTTGTCCAGAATAGGTAGAAAGTAGGTTAGTGATTGACATTACATGAAGACTAAGGGAAATTGGGAAATGTCCCAAATGCAGAAATTTAGGATAAGTCCAAATGCAGGGTTTCCTTTTGGGGCAAAAGAAATGTGATGAGGTTCATGACATTATAAATATATTAGGGGCCTCCCTAGTGGCACAAGGGGTTAAGCGCAGCACTGTGAAGCATCCGTGGCACAGTTAGATCCCCAGCAGGGAGGGACCCCATATGGCACAGCAGACCTCTCCTGCCTCACCCACTGCTCCCCTCAGCAGTGTATTTCAGTGGATCTGCCTGTTCTTCTCCCCACTCTGTTTCTGGTGAATCCTCTCACTTCCCATGCCTCTGGCTTGTGCCCCAGCTCTGGTATGCATAAATAAATAAATCTTTAAAATAAATAAATAAATATACTAAAAGTCAATGAATTGTACACTAAAATGTTTAAATGGTGAATTTTGCTACATGAAATTTATCTTGGTAAAAAAATTCTTTATTAGAATTGTCAAGGAATGATGAGGTGGTTGATTACTTAGTATCTGAAATAAAAGGACAAGGTCTCCAAGAGCAGAGAAGACTGCTGAATTCACATGAAGTTTTTGAGAAACATGGAATTCCTGAATTGGTAGCCTTGCAGAAGTGTAAGTGTGTTGACATTAGCTATAGAAGTAAGGTTGTTTTGGTAAGGCATACTGATGGGCTGATGCTGGGATACATTTTTACTGGAGTGGGTCCATTGTCAATAACTGATGTTCATAAGCAAGAACCTACACTGACTGGTTAGCTGGCAGTAGAACGTTCGCTGCAACTAGCTAGCTAAATCTGAAAGATTGAAGAGGCGTAAAACTGGCTTGGTGGCTCCTTGTTACCATGACTACTGAAAAATCAATCAGTCCTCAGTCTGGAGGACTCTTGAGGTGGCTAGTGGAATCCCAGGTCAACTGTAGCTAAGACACAAGGACCACAGACTGGGAAGCCAGTAGTCAGCTTTCCTTGCTCTTCAATCGCATCACTGGTCTCTCAGCAAAGCTGCATTCACTGCTGCTGAGTGTACATGACCTAGTCTGGCAGTCCTCAGTGCCTAGTTGACACGTACTCTGTTCAGTGACCTAAGGAACAACTAAATAGAATCTGACAGTCCCAGGTCAAAACCTCAACCATAACCAGGAAGGCAAGACCCTGCAGAACAAGCATTACTGTGGGTCCTGAGTCTAAGTAGGGGCAACTCGGGAACAAGGAGCAGAGGCTGAGAGACAGCCCGTCTGTATCTACTCCACTCGATTGAAAATGAATTTGATTGACTGACTGCCTGAATTTTGGGAAATTTTTTTTTAGAGTCTCTAGAATCTGAAAATACTCTCATTTCCTATAAAGATGACAACTAAGAGAAAACTAAACAATGACCTTACCTTTAGATGAAAATCTTCATTATGTTCACCAAGGTCTTTTATCTTTTTGTTTTACTGCAAACCAAACCTTGAAGGATTTGTGTTACTTTCTATATTACAGTTTTAGATCCTCATACTACCACACATACATTAATTAAAAAGACAGATGCTTCCTTGAGTAGATAGTAAATAGTTGTCACAGCTTATTTATTGATTGAGAGCAATCATTTGAAGAGGGAATCCCAATCTGCAGCATCCTATATATATATATATATATATATATTCAAGATTTTATTTATCTATGCATACAAGAGCTGGTACAGGCATGGGAGGTGAGAGGATTCACCAGACAGAGTGGGAAGAAGAACAGGCAGATCCACTGAAATACACTGCTGAGGGGAGCAGCGGGCAAGACAGGAGAGGTCTGCTGTGCCATGTGGGTCCCCTCCCTGGCTGGGGATCAAACTGACACTGCAGTGGCTACAGAAGCCCCACAGTGCTGCACTCAACCCCTTGTGCCACCAGGGAGGCCCATCCCATATATATTTTATTCACCCTCTCCTAGGCCCCAAATGTTCTGAGATTATTGCTTCTTTTTGAAAAAAGTGACTTTAAATGAATATTGCTCTGAGAATTTTCCAGTACCCAGTATGCAAATCAGCATGAAAACTTCAATGAGGAATCCCACTCAAATGTATGCACAGGGAAGATCCACACTGAATTACCCTGAATTAACAATGTTACCCTGAATTAACAATGGCGTGTGATTGTGGCACTCCTTTCACCTTTCATGTCTACAGTCCTGTTTGCTATGAGCCTCCCAGGAGGAGTATACCCAGAGTAAAGGGCAAGTCTGCAGAAACTATGTGGGCCATAATCCAAGGGCAAGTATGGAAATGGGCAAAGCCTCTCTCTGGAAGTCCCACCAGACAATACTCAGTAAAAAAGGGAAGCCCTTGGCCCCTGCTTAGCCTAAACCGGGGCTTTTCAATTTTGTTTTGTTAGAGAAAACAGGTTCAGAATAGTCACTTGTGCTGAGATCCGCATACCATAACCAGACTTAGTACATTACCAAATTGAAGTTTCAGGCTCTCCCAGAAATGTAAACTTTAACAGGGCAATCTGGAGTCGTGGCCAGCACTAGTGAGGTAATCTGCCTGATAGATCCCATAAAGCCTTCCATTTTGTATAGTTCTTTGGAGTTTCTTCCTACATCTTATTTTATTTTTTTAAGATTTATTTTATTTATTTATGCATACAAGAACTGGGGTACAGGCCAGAAGTGGGTGAGAGGATTCACCAGAGACAGAGTGGGGAGCAGAACAGGCAGATCCACTGAAATACACTGCTGAGGGGGGCTGCAGGGGAGACAGGACAGGTCTGCTGCGCCATGCAGGTTAGCACCATGCAGGTTAGCTCCCTGCAGATAGCTTCATAGTGCTGGGACTCAAACTCGTGCTGCAGTGGCTGGTGATAGTTTATGGTGCTGAGACTTAACCCCTGCACCAACAGGGAGGTCCTTCTTCCTACTTGTTAGATGGCATGCTCCTCTACTCACAAGAGGGTTAATAAAAATAATTAGATCTTTAAACTTACTCAGATGAATTTTATTGGTTTTTTAAAACAGTTTGACAAAATACTACTGTTTACAGTATAAATATGAAGAGAATAATTTAATAAGAAAGAAAGAAATTGTTGTTTTCCTTATGGGTAAACTATTTTTTAGAATTTAAGACAAACTAAAGCCTTCACAGTTAATCACTCTTTAGAACATTATTCCAAAAATGTGCTTCATTAATCTGTATGCTGCCTCTCACTAAAAGAAATTTGCAGTGGGTTAAGATGGATAATGTGTAAGCATTAGGATTAATAAAGTAGAAATGAACATAGCCAGCAGGAAAATGGGGAGACGTGCTAACCCTGAGAACTAGTTAACCACTGTGATTCATGATTTGTCTTTGATAGCAGGTATGAAAAGCAGCTAGTTGAAAATCTTGAACATGGTAAAACTAATAAATGATAACTAGAATTATTATCATTTATAATCAATATTACATTTTTCAAATACCCAACTTAAAGTTGCAGCTACATCCATTTTAAGGTTTTATTTTATTTTTTGGTGTAAAAGAACTGGCATGTAGGCCAGAGATGGGGGTGGGGTGGGGTGAGAGGATTTACCAGAGGCAGAGTGGGGAGCAGAACAGGCAGATCTACTGAAACACACTGCTGAGGGGCGCAGCGGGCAAGGCGGGAGAGGTCTGCTGCACCATGTGGGTCAGCTCCCTGGATTGATCGACCTCAGGCCATGGTGGTGACAGTGCTGAGACTTAACTCTTAGGCCACCAGGGAGGCACCATTTTTAGGGTTTTAAAATAATTTGTAATAAGGCACCATTTGTTTGGAACCTCCCAGCCCAGTCAAACACTGAGCTCTACTGGGCTGTGTCCGAGCTCACTCTTCTTCAAATGCAGAATCACTGGAGGCTGTATTTCAAGAAATAAAAAAGAATGATTAAATTAGCAATGTGCTTTTGCCACATGTTTAGTTCTTTCATCTCTAAATGGAAAATTTGGAGGCAATACGGACCCAGTATTTTGGTTTGAAAACATCACTATTATTCTTGGTAGTTATGACAAATGAAGAGTAAGTTACATTGTATTCATCACACAGAATGCAAGGTTTCATCTAGAAGACTAGAAAAGTATTTCCAGTGCCGCTGGAGAATGGAAAATCTAACTAAACAGGATATTACTCTTATGTCTCATGTGGGGCTGAAATCACTGTTTAGCTGTAGGGCCCAGAAAGAGAGGGGTCTGGAAAACGAAAGAAAGAAATAACTGAAAATAATAAAGATGGAGAAGCATTGTGTACAATGTTAAAAAAGAGAGAGAGAAAGAGAGAGGTCTGGAGTGGTACCCTTCTACACATAGTAGACGGTGGTTGGCTTCAACAGAGCTACCATAAACCTTAGGAAAAACTGGCAGAACTCCCTCTGGGCAGGAAGACTGGATTGCTCTTCATATGATGCCCTCCTTTGGCTTTTTTTTTTTTGCCTTTTGCCAATCCATTCTTGGATTTACCCAAGGTGATGCCAGAAGGCAGTTAGTAACAGTGTCACCTCTCTTCAGGTGAACTAGCACAGAAAAGTACAGGCTCAGGTACAGGTAGGTACTCAGTAAATAAAGGAATGAGAACCAGAAACTATTCCCAACAAAATTACCATAATGCTTCAAGTTCAGCACAGAAAATATTATTTTTAAGGAGAGGGTTAAGTTGTCAAAATTGTCAAAGTAACCTACACAGCCTTTGAACATGCCATTAGAATCTTCCTTTAATCTCTACGATTGTCTGATAAGATTTCATCTTATCAGAAACTATCATCAATTATTATTTAGCAATTCCATCTTAAAAAAAACAAGTAGATTTGGGGTGAAAGGAAGAATAGCAAATGGAATATGTTCTGTTTTATGAATTAATTGATAAGAAAATGGGGGGCCCTCCCTGGTGGCATAAAGGGTTAAGTACCGCACTATGAAGCATCCGCAGCCACTGAAGGACTTGTTCGATCCCCACCCAGAGAGATTGCCCACATGGCTCAGTAGTCTTCTGCCTCCCTGCTGCTCCCCTTAGCTGTGTACTTCAGTCCATCTGCCTGTGCTGTTCCCCTGTCTGTCTCTGGTGAATCCTCTCACCCCCCCATACCTCTGGCCTGTACCCCAGTTCTCATATGCATCAATAAATATCTTTTCTTAAAAAAGAGGGAATATGACACTGAAATTTCCATCATTAAGCAAATTAAAAAGAAAACCAGTAACCTAATTTACAAAAAGAAAGTTTATGGGTTGTCTTTTTATTTTTTCTTGAAAAATCTGCATTTGGTCCCAACTGAAATGGATGTAATTTTCTTAAAAGACTATCATGCTAAGTGACAACTATGCCATCTTGCTTCGTTCATGGTTAGGGACATCTAAAACCTACCTCCTGTCCATTGGAATTTTCATCAAACCACAGAAATGAGCATTAATGCTAATCTGCAGTCACACTGTGATTATAAAAAATAGAAAAAATGAGAAAATAAATTTGACTTGTAGAGCCTTTACATCATTGTGAACTCCCCAACTCCCTCCCACCACATTTCCACATTTGGAGTCTTCAGAGATGATTATTAAACTTATACATATTTTTAAAAAATCTGTACAGAGGACAGACTTCCAGGCAGATTCTACTTGTGATGTGAACATGGGTATAAATACTATGGCACTTTTATATATTGCTGCTTCTTTCTTTGGTTAGGTAAAATTTCCAGCTGACACATGGTCATTTTTTAAAAGTGCTTAACCCTAAAGGAAGCAAGATAGCAGCTGGCGTACCGCGCCTGGAACGTGCTTTCTACCCCTAACTGCTGCGTGTCATGACCATCATCAATCAGCCCAACACCCAATCTCTCAGCCAACAAGCAGCAGATTCTGAAGAATTTTTTTTCCTATTTTTCTCCTGGAATGTCCCTACCACAAGATCAAAGCCACACTCAGAAATATCTCTGCCTGGTATCTATACTGATATTTTTTTCTCAGCTCAAAACAAGAAGGCCTGGTGTTGGCCCATGTGGTCCAGAAGCTCTGATCCCAGGGATGAGGGAAGGAAGGTGACGAGACCCTTCTTTAACTCAGATATGGGAAGCCTAAACACCAGAACACCAAGACAGGAGACTCCTCAGAGCTGTGAAGTGTGCAGTGCAATTGAGGCTGGGCCTGGGTTTAAAAAAGGTGAGTCTAAGGGGGCACCATAACCTGAGATGTACCTACCCCCCTTGTAAGGTTATGCTAACACACATCTGCCCTCCACCCACCCTGCCCATTCTCTTTGCACCCAGTCTGTCTGCTTTATAGCCTTTACCAGGTTTTCCTTGCCCCTTAAGCAGCCCAGTCCACCACTGGCAGATTCCTAGCCTCTGCTCACTCTTTGTCCTTTTAAGACCTCAGTTTCCACTGTTGCACTCCTTAATGACTCCCAAAATGCTCACTAAATCCCTTGGGTTTTTGTCCTGGCCTGGTTTTGGGAGATTTCACCAATGCCCTTGGCGTCAAGTGCCTCCAGTGTGATAATCATTTGCTGCTGGAATTTCCAACCTGATATCCAAACCCCAGATGCCTTCTAGAGAGCTCCTCTTCCATGGCCCAGCCTTTTCATTTGATGTGCACATTCATTCAGTGAGTCCCAGAAATGCCTTGGGTCTGGCATGAGACATCCTCACTGTACAGCAGATGGTGGTTGGCATTAACAGCACAACCACAGGACCTAGAAAAAACTGGCAGAACTCTCACTAGGATGAAGACTGTGGGGGCGGGGGGGGGGTGGTGGTGGTGGTGGGGCTCTTCCTATGCACACCATTGTCTGTTCATTTCTGCCTTTGGCCAAGTCCTTAGGCAATTCCATTCTTAAAGTAACCCGAAATGACACCACAGGGTCGAGCTACCTCTCCTCAAGTTCCCAGCGCGGTGCCTGGCAAGCACCTATTTACCTGGCTGCAAACTTTCTAGCACACTCTAGTCCTTCCTGTACCACCAGTGCTCTGCTCAATTCCATTTTGCATCATAACTCTTTCGAAGCTGTCCCTCTTCTCCACACCATTACCTAAGATTTTCTGCTTGATCCTATACCAGCCTCCAGGCTGATTTTCATCACTTTCCTCTCTTGAGCCTGCCTAATTTCCCCCTAAGGTGCCCAGTGCAGCCTTCGCACATGGGGAGTCGTCGGGCTCCCACTGCACTATCACACCAGTGCCCACTCCCTCTGCAGTCACTGTCCCATGGTCACAATGTCTCTGCCGCTTGGAATGCCCTTTGCCTTGCTGTCGAACGCTCGCCTTTTCAAACCTTGTGCAGACACGAGCTCTGACTTAGTGGGGTCAGCACCCCACCCCTGAGACAGCCTTACAGAAGAAGGGCTAGGCTCTTACCTTACTTCTCCACCTCCAACCCCACTCCCTTGTGTAATGATGCCCTGCAGAGCAGGTGCTCAAAAATACCTGCTGGTTTTGACTTCACCAGAACAAGAAAGCTGGAAAGTCACAGATCTAAGGCCTCATAGTACCAGAGAACAGAATGGTGGTTACAAGAGGAGATGCTGGCCAAAGGCTACAAACTTTCAGTTATAAGTGAGATAAATTCTGGAAATCTAAACCACAGCTTGGTGATTAGTGTTAATAATACTATATTGTACGGTTAAAATTTGCAGAGAGTAAATCGTAAACGTTCTTACACCTCACCCCATAAGGCGCTAGATGTGTTCATTAACTTGATTGTGATAAGAATTTTGTAATGTGTGTATCAAATCATCACATTGGATACCATAAAAAATCACATCGTGGGGGTCTCCCTGGTGTCACATTGGGTTAAGCAACGCACTATGAAGCAAATCGCAGCCACTGCAGCACAAGTTCGATCCCTGCCACATGGCGCAGCAGACCTCTCCTGCCTCACCCATTGCTCCCCTCAGCAGTGTGTTTCAGGGGATCTGCCTGTTCTGTTCCCCACTCTGTCTCTGGGGGATCCTTGCACTCCCTGCACCTCTGACTTGTACTCAGTGCTTGTATGCATAAATAAATAAGTCTAAAAAATTGTGTAACCTAAATAAACAAAAATAAGTTTTGTTGATGAAATATTGGTTTATAACATAGTTTTCAGGTACATAATTCAACATCTTTATATGCTACATTAGGATCCCCACCAAAAGTCTAGTTTCCATCTATCACTATATTACTGACCCCTTTTTACCTTTTTTATCCATCTCCTGCTCCCTTTCCCTGTGGTACCACTTTTGTTTTGTTTGTCTGTTTTGGTCTTTCTTTTCCACATGAGTGAAATCCTGTTGTGTGTCTTCCTCCATCTGACTCGAATATGCACAGCATGGATTTGTCAACCATACTTCAATAAATCTGGGTGGGGAGAACTATCTAGAAGAAAGATGACACTTATAAAAAAAGGAAAGAAAAAGGTATCCTCATTCCTGTGCAGTGTTCTCCCCACCACTAGCCTGCTCTCTGATGAGTTGTGTTGGACTTGGTCCATTCCCAACTTATAGTTTCAGTTCTGCCTCTCAGTAGGTGGCTTCTCAGTCAGTTTGGAGTGACCTGTGACATCACCCCAGGTCTTCACCCCAAAGGCTCAAAATCTAATGGGAATTCCCAAGCTGGTTCCTTCACTGGCCTCTCCGTGATGCTCTTTGAGGCTACACGGCAGGTCTGAAACCTGCTTCCTCATTTCTTTCATCTGGTCTACTGTCCCAGCTTCCGTGCTTCTGTCCAAGTCCCACTTCTCCAGAAGTCCTACTGATGACTCAGGCTCCACAGCTCTTCTTCTTAGTCCCATAACAAGAGCTACTTTTACCACAAATTGGGCCACTTGACTTAGAATTATTTTTCCGGGGCCTCCCTGGTGGTGCATGGGTTGAGCGACGCACTATGAAGCAAACCACAGCCACAGCAGCACGAGTTTGATCTCTGCCGCTGGCCAGGGAGGGGACCCACATGGTGCAGCAGACCTCTCCTGCCTTGCCTGCTGCTCCCCTCAGCAGTGTGTTTCAGTCAGTCTGCCTGTTCTGCTCCCTGCTCTGTCTCTGGTGAATCCTCTCACCTCCCGCGACTCTGGCCTGTACCCCAACTCTTGTATGCATAAATAAATATTTTAAAAAAGAATTATTTTTCCATAATTATATACTCTCATATTGTTGTCTGAATGTGCAATGTTTTCCTCTATCAAAGACCACATAGAAGCAAGATTGCATCCTATAAATTTCTTTTTTTAAAAGAAATCTTTTTAAACCCATAGGAAGTGTTCAACAAGTTACCCTCTGAAACCAGTAATGACTATATATGCATATGAAGGTGGGACTAGACAAGCCAGGTCTATGGAGATATAGCTAGTCTAGTATTCAGGGGGATATTTTTTGAGTATTTAGTATATTCTAGTAACCGTGCTACTTTAAAAGAGAAAATAAAAACAATGAGACTACGTTATAGTCTGCTTTCTAAGCCTCAGTCTAATGCCTGTGGGCAGAATCATAAACCAGTGATTTAGTACAATATGAGAAATGTAATGATTAAAAAAGTACAACATTCCATAGTAGAAGCAGAGGACAAAGTCACTGGGATGCCTAAGAGAACCTGAGAAGACTTCCTGAACACATTTGGATCTTGAGAATGAGAAGTTTGCCAATCATAGCTGAAAGATTGTTTTCTCTGGAACTTATGGTCATTACCCCATTATATGGATGCCAATCCATCTACCAGTCATGTCAATGCTGGATCAAGAGCTGAAGACATGTACAGGTTCTAGAAGATCCTTGTGTGAGTTCCCAGGACTCTTGTGTATGATTTACAATCTCAGTTTCAATGTATCATTTCCTAAACCCACAGATTGACATTGAATTCTCTTCTCCGCACCTGATTTAAAAAAAATAGTTTTATTTGATCTAAAAGAAGCCTGATTAGAAACAGCCTGTTTAAAAAATCAATAAACTTCTCTTAATCCCTGCAGTGGAAAAAGAGAGAGGCTCCTCTCTGTCTTCCCTAAAAAGTCAGTATTTATACAAAGCATTACGTTGCCGGATTCAGAGACACAGACGTGCCCAAGCTTCCCCGGGGCTGCCTGCACCCTCTGAATCCTGCATGACTTATTTGGCTATAACTAATCTCAGCTCCAGGCTTGCTTACATTTTTGGGTTACCCTTTCGCCTGGAATGCATCTCAATGTTCTCATTAGCTCTGTCTTCCCAGCCCCAGCCTGCCCTCGCTCTTTTTGTTGCCGTTACTTTCTGTCCTGCCCTTAGTAATCTTGACTGCTCCCAGCACGCAGCCAGGCCTGGTATGTTCCCCATCACACTGACACTTTATGTTCCCATGCCAGACCAGGCCTGGACTCCCCTCTCCCTCTCCTGTGTTGGCAGCCATGGCTGATACAGCTCTCCCTTCCCAGATATTTACCATAGGGTTTTGTCATTCATACTTCTTCTAATCATCAACTATATTTTATGTTTTTTTATGAAAATGATAAAGAAAAAGTTAAGAAAACCCCCATAATGTATAACTCAGACACTGGTATTTTTCTAGCATAATCTTTATTTTAAAATATATTTCATTGTATGTTTCATTTAAAAAGCAATATTTCACTTGATATGAGAATAGCACTTAACATCTGTAATCTTTTCCCCTAAAACTTGTAACTCTGTTCTAATCATGAGAAAAACATCAAACAAATTGAAGACCATTCTACCATATATTTGACTAGAACGTCTTAACACTCAAGGTAATCAAAAACAAGGAAAGTCAAAAACTGTCACAAGGTAGAGGCCCCTCAGGAGACATGATCGCTAATTGTAAAACGGCTGTCCTGGATGGAGTCTGGGAACAAACAGCACACTAGACTAAAACAAAACAGAACAACAACAACAAAAACCCAAACATTTAAAACCCCATTAGGAGTGAACATTAGTTAGTAATAATAATGCATCAATATTGGCTTGTTAGCTGGGACAATGTAAGGTGTTAATTGTAGGGGAAACTGAGCACATGGTCTATGGGAACACTGCATTATCTTTGCAACTTCTCTGTGTCTAAAACTATGCTCAAGTTAAAAGTTTGTTTTTGAAAAGGAAAACATGATCATTAGGGAGAAATTCAGACAAAATGGAAGTGTGTAAAAGAAAAGGCAAAGGCCCTCTGTTAACATCCCCTTACCTCCCAGTTGGCACCAGCCTTATGCTCTGGGAATATTTCCTTTTTATTGCATAATTGAGCACATAGTCGACCGGGAAGTACAATTTTGAATCCTGGTTGTTTTTCTTACATTCTTTTTTTGTTTGTTTGTTTGCTTTAATGTTATATTCAGCACAAGCATTTTACTATGTCTTAAAAATGCTCCTTAGAAGTTCTACCAAACACATTTTACGAAGCCAACATCACACTAACACCAAAACCGAACAAGGACAACACAAAAAAAGAAAACTACAGACCAATCTCTCTAATGAACACCGACACAAAAATCCTCACCAAAATTCTAGCCAACAGAATCCAACAATGCATCAACAAGATAATCCACCATGACCAAGTGGGATTTATCCCAGGAACACAAGGAT
>JAGFMF010011929.1:507877-526393 GCA_019455555.1 Galemys pyrenaicus | reverse complement strand
ACGAGGGACTGAGGTGATGGTGCACTGGTGAGATGGTGATGGGGAATACATGGGGATTACAATTAATGGCAAGTATATGTGAATTTTAAAATATTTTAAGAAAAAAAAAAGAACAACAACAACAATAATAATAACAATAAAGACACAAAAATGAAAAGACAAGGACAAATTGGGGACACTTGGTGGGGAGGGGGAGGGTTGAGTGCAGACGGGAGCATGGGAGACTGAGATTGCACTGGTGATATGGTGATGGGAAATATATGGGGATTACAATTGATGTCAAATATATATAAATTAAAGGGGAAAATAGAATTAAATAAATAAATAAAATGATAAAAAAAATGCTCCTTATAGATAACTTTATAGGTTGCATGATATTCACTGCACTGAGTTCTTGCTGAAATTAGCTGTGATCCAGCCCTCATATTTCCATGAGGTTTGCTTGTAGTACCCAGGTCTTTGAAGGTTTCTTTCTGCAAAGAACGGGCCATGTGCTTTTTTGAGCAAGGAACACAGCAAATGCTCCTTCCATGCTCTCTTGCGGGGGAGGGGGAGTAGGGTGGGGTGCTCCAGAAAAACCTGTGTAGTCAAAATGTATTTCCAGATTTGGAGTTAAAAGTTTTTTCTTGATCTCCTCTCTTGCCTTTAATCTCATGATGTAGAGCCTTATAATCCTTTGAGGATAATCTAGGTGTTGTTGAAGATAACGTGTTAAATGTAACGTGTTTGAACCTTGCTGTATACTAGACTAATGTGCTCCCTCAACCCCAATGCCCCCAGTTCATATCCACCCAGAACTTCAGCTTGAGACCTTATTTCAAAATATGGTCATTGCAGATACAACTCAGTAAGATGAGATATTAGATCAGGATGGGTCCTAAAACCAATGACTGGTGTTCTATAAAAAGGCCATGTTAACACACAAAGAAAAAGAGAACACCGTGTGGAACCAAAACTGGAGCTACACAACTACAAGCCTAGGAACACGGAGAATGGCTGGCAACCCTAGAGGCTGGGAAGGAGGCATGGTGCAGAGTGTCCCTATGAGCGCCTAAGAAGGCCTGTCCTGGCACCCTGATTTGGACTCCAGAACCACAAGAGAATAAATTTCTGTTGTCTTAAACCACCCAATCTGTGGCTTATCCAGTTTCACTTTCCACCGGTTCAGTTACCAGCGGTCAACCGTGGTGTGAAAATATTGCAGTGAAAATTCTAGAAATAACTCAGACATTGTAAATATTAATTCATGTCCTCATGATGTTCTGAGCAGCATCTCATGACATCTCATACAATGAAATCTCCGGCAATCCTGCGCCATCTAGCCCCGTACGAAGCATCCCTTCTAGGTGTATCCAAGCTGTGCGCGCTACCCCCACCTCCATCCTGGCCCCCACCAGCTCTCAAGATGCTGTGTTCAAGTAATTATTATTTTACTTAAGAAAGGCAGTAGTGGCCTGACGTCATAGTGCCTACTTTATTCGACTTCACTTCATGTCATCAGATAAGCATTTTATCATCTCACGTCATCACAACGTGAGTACAATACAATAGGGTCTTTTGAGACACCACACTGTAGTGCCAGGAAGGTGGCACCAAGCAGGTTTTCTGTGATTAGGGCAGATGGGGTAAAGGAAGGAGTCTTGGAGCCCTCCGTGGCTTTTATGCTTTTATTTACAAAGGTAACACCATTCTCTCAGAGGCGACCAGGTACACAGCAGGCTGGGGTGCCGGGGGGCCAGGAGGCTGGCAGGCCACCCAGCCCCTGGCTCATCTCACCCTCTCGGTTGCTTTGCTGCTTCTACTGTTCTCTTGTTTTCGTTGGTGTCCTGTTCCGCTGCTGCCGCCGTTCTTGTTCTGCTGCTCTCGCTGGGGTCCTAATGATGCCGTCCTTACACCCCTGTGTCCAAACCCAGGTGCGCCCACTTGCGCATGTCCACCTAGGCATGTGTGCAGCACTGCAGGTGTCCATCATTATACCAATGGTGGGAGGGTGGAAAGACCTGATAGTTTTCTCTGACCCTACACACACACATAATTTTTATTACAATATTTTGGTATATGTGTTCTATCTAACTATCAGTTATTGTTGTTAAGGGCTTACTTTCCCTCATCTATAAGCTAAACATCATAGGGTCAATGAAAGTTTTCAGGCTTTTCCACACTCTCACCATTAGTGTTAATGATAGACACCTGCAGTCCTGCACGCATGCCTGATGGTGGGCACCTCAAGTAGGGTGTGGGCATGCGCAAGTGGGTGCACCTGGGCTGAGACTTGGGGTGTATAAGGACAGCATCACAAGGATGCCAGCAGAGGAGAAAGAGAAGTAGGGGCAGAGCAGGACAATAAGTAGCATAAGCAGCAGCAACCCCCAGAGTGGAGATTCCCCAGAGGGTAGGAGGCCTGCTAACCTCTGTTCCTCACCCCCACCCCTGGCCCTAGGTTCCCCCACCTGCCATGAACCTGGCTGCCTCTGATGCAGAAAGGTCAATAAAAGCCTGAAAAAGCCAACGAGGACTCCAGGACTCATCCTTAACCCATCTGCACGGATCATAAAGAAACTTTCCTGTGCCCTCCTGTCCCCACAATAGGTTAGGCAGTTTGTACAGGAAAAAATACATAGTTTGGTTCTATTTAAACTAGATCATGGTTTCAGACATGCCTTGGGGCCTTAGTGTATATTCCATGGGAGAAGGGGTGCACCTGATGGCAGCCCTTGCAAACTAAATACAATGGGTTGTGGCCTCAGTGGCACCTACCTCAGGGTAATGCTGGCACTTGCCGGGAGAGAGGAAAATGCTTCTCACTTGGGTGGGAGTGGGGTGAACACATGAAGGTCCCAGGTGGTGGCTGTGAGCAAAGGGCCAGTCAGAGCCCAGGTGTTTTTGTCCTTTCCCTTCTGTTTAATCCTCCCCACCTGGAGGCCATTCCTTTCTGGGGGAGAAACCACGAAGTTCACGTCCCCCCTTTTATCTGTGTCCATATTATTTTAGAAGAGTTAAGTTGTCATTTGCCAGAATATACCTTTAATACACACAACCTTCAGGTTGAAAATGTTAATTTCAAAGTTTTTGGCTATGGCAAAATAAATTATCACTTCTATAATTTAGTCAATGTTACTTAAAGTGGATTTGCTTTGAGAACACAGGCACACATACACAAATCTTAACTAACTGTGATGATGTATCTTCTAACTTTTATAAGGAAAGAGATTTTATAAAGAAGATGTTTTGGTAAAATTTCTTTTAAAAGGGGGCATTGCTTCTGCCCTCAATCTCACTGTGGATGGGGAGATTCTCCATGAAATAGGGCTCCAGGTTGGTGAGAAAAGTGTAACTGGGATGCTGGTGTGAGACCTGATGGACTCTCATCCCTAAGGAGCAATGGGCTTTAAGGTGCAAGGAAGTACCCCGAGGTCCTGAGGTGAGTGAGTGATGAGGGAAAATTTCTCTTATGAGGGGGTGAGGATAGATGCTAAAGAGTGGATTCTTGAAGCTCTTTAATGACTTTTACCTCAACTGTGGGACCAGAATGGCAAGAGAAAAACTTTTCAGACTCTGTGAATGAAACCAGGGAGGGCGGTGCGGTCTGTGGGCAGAAGGGGAAGCGCCTGTGGTTCACCATAGGAAAACAGGCCACACCTGCCGAGGGAAGCCCTCGTGCCCTGTCCCAGGGTCACATTCTCTGCTAGTTATCTGTTTCTGTCAATCTCACAATGTTGTAGGCTATCACAGTGATAAATGTCTATTACCTCAGAGTTTCTGTGGGTAATAAATGTGGGAGTGAATTAGAAGGATAAATCTGGCCTGAGGTTTCTCATGAAGTTGCCATCAAGATGCCAACCAAGGCTGTGCACAGAGGATCTCCCTCCCAAAGGCTCACTCACACAGATGCCAAACTGGTACTGAGTGTTGGCAGAAGTCTCACACTCAGATCTGATTCTTCCCTTTAAGAGCTTGAACTTCTTCAGGGCTGTAGCGGCAGGATGGAGGCGGCACTGGAGGCAGGTTCGGGATGGTTCTGGGCAGACGGGTCAAGGAAGGAGAGTCTTGGAGTCCTCGGTGGCTTTTCATACTTTATTTAGTAGAGGTGGCCAGGTACATGGCAGGCAGGGGTGCCAGGGGGCTGGGAGGCTGGTGGGCCTCCCTGCCCCCCGCGCATCTCACCCTCTCGGCTGCTTCTCTCTCTGCTGCTGCTGCTGCTGTTGGTTCTCACAGTTGGTCCTCACAGTCCTGGCTGTTGGTGCTCACAGTTCTCACAGTTCTGGCGTCCTCCTGACACCGCCCATTTATGCCCATGTCCAACACAGGTGCACCCACTTGCACATGCCCACCCTGGAATGCTCGCAGCACCACAGGTGTCCATCATCAGTAGTGGGAGGGTGGAAATACCTGATCAACATTTACCCTACAAGGGCCCTCTCTGGTGGTGCAATGGGTTAAGCAATGCACTATGAAGCAAACCGCAACCACTGCAGCACTGTTCAATCCCTGTCACTGGCCTGGGAGCTGACCCACATGGTGCAGCAGACCTCTCTTTTGCCCACTGCTCCCCTCAGCAATGTGTTTCAGTCAGTCTGCCTGTTCTGTTCCCCACTCTGTCTCTGGTGGATCCTCTCACCACCCCACCCCCACCACACCTCTGACCTGTACTCAGTGCTTGTATGCATAAATAAATAAAATCTTTTTAAAAAACCAAAACAGCCTGAACTTCTGTGTCTCCATTAGGGTGAGGCAGGGATTTAGAGGCAGATCCACAGTCCTTTCTGCAAGCTTGTTTTTCTGAATTCTTGGTTAAAGGAGACTCCTCCTGTAGTGCCAGGATGGCATGGAGCATTTTCTCAATGATCCGAGCAGATGGGTCAAGGAGGAGTCCTGGAGCCCTCAGTGTTTCTTCAGGCTTTTATTACTCTTCACATCAGAGGCGACCAGGTACACGGCAGGCAGAGGGGCTGGGGGTCCAGGAGGCTGGCAGGCCTTGAAGCCCCCAGCAAATTTCATGCTCTCTGGGCTCTCTAGCCTCTTCTCTTTCTTTCTTCTCTCTGTTCTCTTCTCCTCTCTCCTCTGCTCTCTCTGCTGGTGTCCTTATGATGCTGCCCTTACCTGCCCCATGTCTCAGCCCAAGTGCACACACTTGCGCATGCCCACACCCTACTTGAGGTGCCCGCCATCAGGCATGCCTGCAGGACCTGGTGTCCATCATCGACACCAATGGCGGGAAAGTGGGAAAGCCTGATCACTTTTCATTGACCCTATACCTCCTAACTCCCAACCCCCAATTGTCTCTCCCAACCTTGGTGCCCTCAGGAAAGAAACATAGACTTTGCTCCTGATAACAAAGATCTCATTATTGGTCATTCTAAATATCTGTGCCCTGCTCTGCCACAGTGCCCTGCATCAGTGTGTTGCTAGCACACAGAGGAGCCTCTTGCTGCAGTAGAGAGTTCGGTAAAGGACACACCCAGCTATAGACTTAACAGTGAAGGACTTGAAGACTTGGACCAACTGGTGGTTCCAGGGCCTATCTGACCCTGGGGAGCCCTGCCAGTCTACCTGCCTGGGCAACAATCTGGAACTATGCATAAGGAGCTGGACAATTACTTTGAAAACCAGGAATACCTGGCTTCTGGGAACAAGTGGCAGTGGCTCTTTGTCCTTCCTTGTCTAGTGGTTGGAAGCAAGGAATCAGAGAAGTAACTTTTCAGTGCACACTGATGTGTAGCTATCCAGTAGAAAATACTAGCTGCACCTGCTTGTTGTTTGTAACCTAATTCATTGTGAGTGTGGACACCTCCCCCCACACCCCCAAAAAGAACAACAAAGCCAAGAGGAAAAAAAAAAGTGCACACTCTAAACAGTGACGGCCACCCACAGACTTCCAGCAATGCTGAGCGCCTCTGTTTTCAGCATTCACGCGATTGGGCTTCCCATATGCCTTGCCACCCAGAGGAAGGATGTTACTGTCTGTTGGACCAAATCTAGTGGGGGATGGGAATTTGTGCCAGGAAAATTCACTAAGTATTTTTTAAAAACTAACCTCAAATAATGACGCTCTTGCCATTTCCAGAGCCCAGGAGAAGACATAAAAGGAGAGGGTGACAGAATAGGTGGGAATTAGAGGCCCACATTATACTGTTTACCCTTCAGTGATTAAGCAAACCCCCCACTTCTTTTTCCAAGAATCAACCCTTTCTGATGGCCCTTTCTCATTAGAGCTCCCCTTTCATTGGTCCCCTAGGCACTTTTGAGCTGGGACATTCATTCCAATGTTTAGTCATATGTTATAGAAGAGATTTCTGGTAACATAAAAAATCCAAAATGGAAAAATTTTTTCAAAACTCAAATTTAATATTGGCACAGAGTAAAGAAGTCTTACATGGTTGCTCAAAGGGGACCAGAGGTTTTCTCTGTCTCCTGGAGGCCAAACAGCCATTGCATGGGCGGCATGGGGGCCTTAGCGGTGGCTGGACTAGTTTCTAGGAACAGAATGTCTTCCCTCAAAATAGAGAACTGAGAGAAATCTCCCCAGTAGGTCCGGCCAAGAGCCCTGCTGCACCATCTCATCCAAAAAGATGGCTTATTTTTCATGACCGTGTGGGGGTTGTTTTGTTGTTTTTGCTTGTGGTTCCTTTTTTTTTTTAATCAAAATCACAACTTGGCTCATATAACTTAACATTGCCATGGTGACTAATTCCTTTGATAGAAACAAGAAAACCATAAGTCAATGCAAAGGGACACAAAAGAATCACAGGAAGAGGGAAAGGACGGGAGAGGCTTTTTACAACTTGTCAAGATCAGAGGACAGAAATGTAGTTGTAGAAAAACAAAACAGAATCTGACTCTCCCCTCCCCCCAAACCATATCATAGCTTGTGCACCCCCGCTGGGACACTCACCACATGATTGGCCCAGAGTGGCTCAAAATTATTGGTATTTATTACATTTTCATTGGCACCTCTTATTTGTAATGTACAATGCAAGTACTCCCCACTTTTTAAACATTACTGTGAAAATGGCCTTCAGCATTTGTTTTGTGAAAAGCCCTGTAGACACCGAACCAAATCTGAGCAGCAGATACCCTAAAGCTCCTTAGCCAGGAACGACTCTCAGATCAAGCCACCATCACTTTGAACTGTATCTATAAACATCCACACTTTATTTTGATTTGTGCATATCTTGTGTTAACAAGATGAGTTTTTTTTTTTAACAAGATGAGTTTTGAGGTAGCATAAAAGTTACACCAAGTCTAAGGGTTTTACACTTACTGTAGAACTCGGTGGAAGCACAGATTTTGATTGTGGTAAACTGAACACAAACCACTTGTGTGAGACTTTTCACTATGCTTTTTGCAATGATTGCAGAAGTTATGACTTTAATTTGGAAGGGCATGAAGTGTGGAGCAGGTTTGCAGGATGTTTGTAATCCCTACAAGATTTCTATAATAAAAAAATTCATGAGGCTAAATAAGTAAAGCATACTGTCCTGTCTGAGCCATCTGTGTTGGTCACAGTAGACAACAATCCTCCACCTTTGGCATGGAGATAGGAGACAGAGAAGAAGGTATACTTGTTATTGACCTGCCTGCCCTGATGGCTTCAGAGTATGAGGTGATGTTAATAGATGACCTTCTCCTTTTCTCTCTCACATCCTAGTTTCCTGTATCTCTTACCACCCCAACCTCTGATGTCTTAGCTTAAGACACCGTCCACACAATTTCTCAGCCTTGCAGTGTGTGCTCACTGTCTTCCCAATCTGGTAAGTGAAACTACATGGTACATACATTACTTATACTTTACACAGGCTGTGGGTTTGTAATATTATTTCTGTTTTCATTTAAGTTAGTATGAGTTTAAGCTTTTTGTGTATTTGGTATAACGTAGATTATTTGGGGGGCACAGGGTAATGCACAAAAATGTTGGTAAATAAATCAAGGAGGATTTGCTTTATGCCATTTCTATTTATGAAATGTTTCATAGGCATGCTCTACTTTTGGATAGTAGGGGAGCCCTGTATTTAAAAACTGCTTCTTGGGTCTCTTCATTCATTTGAGGTGTTGAGTTAGGCTGTCATGTTGCAATTTGCCAGCAGGTGCCGCCAATTAACATAACTCAGAAAAGTCTGAATATGCAAAGTTTGTTTTCCCTTCTTTAAAACTCCCTGAAACCTAAATGTGGACAGTGTAAAATCCAAATTCCTAACTAGGACATACCAGCCTTTCAGATTTTATCCAATTCACTTTGTATATTGTCAGTTCCTAGCAATTTAGGCACTGGTTCAATCAGCAAAAGTTTATTGAACATTTATATTTTATAAAGTGTGATGCTGGATGCTGGAGATAACAAGTTGACAGATTTTATGTCTGTTTTAGAAACTCACTGCCACCCCACTAGGAAAGGGCTACCCTGTTATACGAAAGTGTTGACTAAGCTGCTCTTGTGAGAAGACATATACACACACACCCACTCACCTACCCTAGCAGTAGCTCCAGTGTAAAGAAGATTCAATTTACTTATTTCTCATAAAAGAAACCAAAGGTGGGGCCTTCCTGGTGGCGCAAGGTTAAGCACTGTACTATGAAGCCTCCACAGCCACTGCAGCATGAGTTAGATCCCCAGCCAGAGAGGTGACCCACATGGTGCAACAGGCCTCCCCTGTCTCAGTGGCTACTCGCACTGAAACAGGGGGTAGGGGAAGGAGGCCGCTCTGACTGAGACAGGTGTCAGAGGCCCCAAAAAAGCCCCTAAAGGCCAAAAGGCCACAAACCAGAATCCAGGGCTATAGCAACAGGGGCTATAGCCTATCAGAGGACAGTGCCCGATACAGGTCACTGTCTGTGGGTTCTCACCCGCGCGCACAATTGCAAGGGACTTCAGGCTACAGGAACAACAGTCATGGGGTTTATTTACAAACAGGGGGAAATGAGAGTGCTTACGTATCCACAAGAGGCTGGCTGCTTCATCCAGACAGCATCAGCGTTGGCAGTCACCGGTCACCAGTTCTATGCCACCAACAGACAGCTCTTTGAGACACCAGGCCCAGGGCCTTTGGTGCTCCTTCCGGTCAGTGTCACAGCCAGGACCAAGTCCCAATCTCTCTCTCTCATCGGAGGGCAGCGGCTGGAGGCTTCCCTCCTTTCTTCGAAGGCTGGAACCGTCTTCTCCTCGTCCTCTGCTGCCGCTGCTGCTGCTGTAGGGCCTGTTGGTTCTCTCGGTTCTGTCAGTTGGTTGGTCCATCTTCTGCAGGAGCTCTTCTTCCTCTGCTGCTGCTGCTTCTCCGTCTGCTCCTCCAGGACGCTCCGTCAGCTCTTTCTCCAAATGTCTCCCAACGAACTCCTCAAATGTCTCCCGACGAATTCCTCCAAAATGTCTCCCAAGGAATGAATCCCTGTCTCGCTTCGACCAGGCCTTATATTCACTTCTTCAGGTGCCCCCCCCACCCCCACAGTCTGATTGGTCCCTTGTCTGCACCTGAGGTTTCTGAGGCAGGACTGCCACACTAACTTGCAGGGGAGCCAGAGACCACTCCTTCTGCCGGTTTGCCGCCAGGTAACACCCTCAGCAGTGTGTTGCATTCAGTCTGCCTGTTCTGCTCTCCACTCTGTCTCTGGTGAGTCCTCTCATCCCCCACAGCTCTGTCCTGTACCCCAGCTCTTGTATGCAAAAATAAATAAATCTCTCTTTCTCTTTAAAAGAAACTGGAGGTGAGTGATCTGAACTGGTGGAGCTGCTCAACGACTTCAGGTCTTCTGGGGGTCTGGTTTCTTCCCAGCTTCCAATATATTTGTAGGATGTTGTCCTTGGTTGCATGGTCACAGATGTGTCATGACCACCTTCAACCTTCAGTCTGGAAAAAGGGAAGAGAAAAGGTGGAAGGCAAGCAGTTTCCTTTTGGCAAGAAACAAAGAAGTCATACCTACCCTTCTATCCACATTCCAGTCATGTGGTAACATATAATTGCAAAGAGGCTGGGGAATTTGTAGTTAGGCAGTGATGTGCCTAAATAGTAATAAATTGCAACTAGCAACCTGGTCAGAAATTATTTTTTCTTCACCTAACCTAACTTTACTTTTAATTGATTCATGAAACAGTTTTTTATCTCCGAACATTGCTGTCTGTAGTAATTGCACTGTTATATTAGATATGCCAGTTCATAGAAATCTGGAGATCAGAAAGTTTGAGTCTTGTTAATGAGACATAGATTACCATCAGTGAAGATGCAAGTGTTATCACAATGACAACATTATTGTTAAAATGCCAGAATATGACATTTGAATTGGCTTCTTGAGGCAGGAGTAGAAATTATATAGGAAGGTGGAGGAATACTCCATGGTGTGCATAGCACACGTGGAGGCCTGGAGTGATGGTCAAACAGGAGGCATTTGTTATGGGGAGTGGGTATTTTGCATTTTGATCATGGTAAACGGATACTGAACTACTTGTTTGAGATTTTTCACTATGACTTCTGAAATGATTGCAGAAAAGTATGACTTTGATTTGGAAGGACATGGCAGGGCAGGTTTGTAGAAGAAACAGCACTCAGATTGTGCTCAACTATACCTAACTCACAGGAACTCGAATTTGACCCTGCCGAACAGGTGCTTCGGAGAAACCTTCCCAAAGAACCGGGCCCAGATCTCCAAACTTTCCATCATTCCATGTGTGCGGATTCCAGGCAGCCAATGCATAATATCTGACCCCACTGTTTTGCGTACAACTAGTTGGCAGCTCCAGGGTTGAATACCTGACCCAGGATAGGATCCTCCTTCCTAGGAATTTGCAAGTGGAACTGAAACTGCCAACCAGGTCCTATTATGGCTGAAACAGATGTGAAAACTGTGGGCTGCCCTAAAAGCCTGTGAATGTAGAATCGGAGCTAGTTTGAAGAGACTAGAACAGGAAGGTGTGCAGAGTAAAGCAAGGGTAGGAGTCAGTAAAAGCATTTCTTGGGTTTCTGCCCAGTATCCAATTGTTAGTTTGAGTTCCTTCCTGAGGCAGTTTGCATTTTCTACTACCAGAGTTCTATAATATCCTCCTCACAATATCCATTCCCTTCTATTTTTTTCTTAAAATAGTTTGAGTAATACATTATTTAAAGCATAAACTAAGCTGCTATTGTTGTTGCTACACAAAAGCCCCCCTAAATCTAGCTTAAACACCATCTTCTATTTCTTAGTGGGCTGTCACTTAGGGAAGCTGGGGGCTATCTGACCTAGGAAGTTCTAGGACCCAGATTGCTCCTGTCCTGTGTCTCAACCATCCCCTAGAATTTTACCCATTTATGAAAAATTAAAGTTGGCCTCCAGCATGGCATCTGCATGCCAGTTACCTGAAGGAAAGAAGATACTAGGAAGGTATTTGCCCAATATCTTAAGGGCAAGACCCAGAAATGGCACATACCAATTCCACTCACAGCCCTCAGTTAGATAGCTAGGAGTTCAGAAGAAATACTTCCCTGTATAAGGAAAGAATGCACATGGAAGAATAATTAGTTGTCTGCTCCCAAGTGTTTCTATAAATTGCTTCCAAAGTGCCCCAACTTGAACTCCTCCACAAAGCTTTCCCTCACCTCCTCAGGCTGAGTTGACCTCTCCCTTTTCTGTGCTTGATTTCCAGCCTTTATCTCTGCCTGCATTCACCTTTCATTTATCTCTGTGGAAGAAATTGCTAGTTATCTTCAATTTCTATTCGTACCCCCTCCCTTCTCCCAAGCTTTATGTTTGGCACACAACTGAATGGAATAAAGTTGACCTAGAGTAGGCTCCTTTTACTGCTAGGTATGATCAGGTGATTAAGTCCTGGCCAGTGAGATGTAAGCAGGGATGATGTATGACAGTTTCCAAGAAAACTTCATAAAAGACAGTTAGCCTGCACTCTTTGCTGCTTCGTTTCCTTACCCTATTCCTATTGGTTGGAATAGTGATGTAATGGCTGGAGCTATGGCATCCACTTGAGAACATGGGATGCTTTTAGGAATGGGAGCCACACACATTAGTGCAACAGGACAGAAACGGTGGTTCCCATGTTGTTTTATAGCAGCTCTAGGCTACTGTGCATATAACTGATGAGAAAGAAAAGACATCTTCTGTTTTGTTCAAGTGACTGTTGTTTTGGGCTACTCTGTTACCCCAAGCCAAACCTAATCCTTGAGTTAGCATGTCCTTTCAAGTATCCAGTAAAGTGTGGGCTCTGAAGAATAAGAACATATTCTCACTCATCCTTGCTTAATGGTGCTCTTCCTTCAGACTATGTTAACAGGCAGAGTTCACTTTGATTTTAACCATTTCACTTTGACTTTAAGCAACTGGTCCCTTAGATGTACCGAATAACACTACAAAGTTTTACTAGTTCACTCACTCTTAATTTCACAAGCACAATTTCAAACCCACTCTACCCTCCTCAGATCCCCTTTTCAGCAGGCAATTCTCCACTATCCTACAGAGAAGTAGAAGTAGTTGAGACAGCAATTGCCTCTTCTTCCCAACACCAAGCAAAAAAAACTGCTTTCTTCTCTCCTTGTTCTCTCATTATGACAGGCATGAGGGCTCTCCTACAAGAGCTAAGCCCTCCACTCCTTCCTTGAATCTTGGTCAAGTATACTTCATAGGAACATAAAACAATTTATTTATTCCTTTTTTCTCCTGTTTTCAACCTCTGGATCCTTTCTATTGAGTCCATAACATACACAAGTCATCTGCAGTGGGAACAAAACAAACTACACTCACACACATGACATGTCATCTCCACTCATATGTCCTTTGCAACCACACTTCTCCAAGGGGTGATTTATACCCACTATCTCCATGGTCTTATTCCCCACTCATTTGTTAGCCTATTCAGAAGCATCACCAAAGATACTCCTATTGCTAATGCCAATAGATGTGTTGCCACGCTCTTTTTTCCTTTCAGCAAAGGTGAGCCATACAGTCTGGAAATATCCACTCCCTTGGTTGCCTTGTATGCCTCCTGTCACACTCTCTCCTATCTCTTTGTAAACTCTCATTTCATGCAACTTTAAATAATGATGAATCATAAGGTGCCATAGGAACTAGATATGCATTTTCTCACTTTATCCTCTCTCTTGTGTGACATTATGGCCAAGGTCTCTGGCACCCTCTATAGACAGACAGCTCACACTTTTATCTCTTGAGCCCAGACCTTACACGCAATTCTCAAGCTGACATAGTTTCCTCTGGCTGACTGCAAAGTTTTGCAAACTGAACATTTTAAAATGCCAAATACTAGGCCTTTGTTCCAACACCTGGTACAGTCTGGTAATTCATATTGATAATTCATACAGTATTACCAGCCAGAAATCCAGATGTCATTCCTAACATTCCCTCATTCCCACAATCCTTTCCTAAATATTAATTTATCTCCAAAATATCTTTTGCATCTGTTTGCTTCTGTGCATTTTGATCACCACCACCCAAGTTCAAGCTCTTATCGTCTTCCTCCTGGGCTATTGTGATAGCTTCTTAATTGTATTTGCCCATACCCACTTTGACCCCTTTACTCTGTTCTCCATAAGCAGTAAGAGCAAGAGTTACAAAATGTGAATCAACACACAAAACCCTCCTACTCAAAATTGTTTGACAGTTTTCTATTGCTGCTAGGTTTGAGAAAAGGCAAGTCTCTGAGTGCTCATAGTGGTTCTCATGGTCTGGTCCTCCCTTCTTCAACATCCCTGCACGCCATACTCCTTCCTTACACACCAGACTTTTTCATGATTTGTCATGATTCTTCCAGGACAGGATTGGCATGAGTTCCTTCCCCTGCATAGAATGTACTTCCCTTACCACTTTACCTGGTGAATCTCTGACTTGGTTTTTCACATGTCACTTTCTTGGGAGAGCTTACCCTGAACTCTCTGTCTAGGCCTGAGCCGGTTAATTCTCATGTACCTACCTCTCCATTGTGTCTCATTTGTCACAGGTGCAGTCTTCCAGTAATTGATAGATGTCTTGTATTGACACTTTCCATTCCCTGTGTGGTTCTTTTCTTCCCCAACTACATAGGCTATTGCCCTGAAGGTACAAAGGCAGATCTCACATTCATTAATCTCCTTCAAAGAGTCTAACCTATTTCTGGTGTCTTGCTGTTGTTGGAAAAGTTACTAAACTCTAAGCCCTTTTGACAAAAGTACAGATTTACATATAAATGGCACAATTCCTTCCTTAAGGATTATATCCTTAACCATGTATCCTTATGTGTAAGATTGCAATGTTACTGACTCACCCTGTTGGTAGAAAATTTTGTTAGCTGCCTTTTAGACTGAAAGTCATTAGAGTTACAGGAAAGACATGATTCATCTCTGCATTTATGCATGTTCATTGTATTAGCATATGTTCTTTGATAACCCATCGGGCAGTGGGATAAGCAGTGGGGGAAACAGAGATGAAAGAAACAGCAGCTGATGACAGGGCTGCTCCATACGATTGTGCAGGTTGTGCACTGCATAAAGGTACCACTGAGGAAAGGCTTAAATCTAACTCATCCTTCAAGAGGCAAGTCTTGCAGCAAACGGGCCTCATGTGCCCAGAGGGAATACCTGTATCAGTAAGTCCAAAGGTGGAATAAGAAATCTGAGGACCTGGTTAAGGGCTAGTTGGTTAAGGCCCTGAGAGAAAAGAATACACTGTGAAGTAAGCTCCGTAATTAAAAGAAGGCTCTGAGAGCATAAGAGAGTGACACACACCAGTGGGTTGCTGAGCAGGCCCTCTAGGGAATGACTTTACAGACTGAAACCCTCTGAGGTAAAGTGCGCTTTGGGCATTCTCCTCTGATCAGGCACTTTGTCGCAGAGGGCACACACAGGAAGAGTGGGTGGGGAGCAGGAGGAAGGGAGGGCCATTAGCAGAGGAAAGGGATGTGAAGCTCATTTTACATTTTGCTCTCATTTGACTCTGAAAATATACTTTAGACAAGCTTTCTCCTCATCATAGCTCCTAATCATAGCTGGACCAGTGACCCCACACAGGCAGGGAGCACCCACCCCACCCCCCAAGTAGTGATATGCTAAGTGGTGATGTGCTATTCAGAGATGCTGGATGTTAATATGTTAATTAACTGACACTGCTCCTATGACCAGTTTCAATGGGCCACCAAGGTAGGGTTGCTGGGTGAGGCAGTTCTGTGAGGCAGTATTTATTTTTGTGGCTGAGGTTGTGTTGGTGAAGAAGCAAGGAAGAGAACTGGGCTGGGGTTTGCCCCACATTGTTTCAAACGAAGGAGGCTTTTCATCTCTATCTCCCTGGCAGGAGCCAGGGCTTCTGCTCATATATTAAGTCCAGAAACCAAAATTCCCTTGCTAGCCCTCTACCAAGATGCATTTTAGAGAGTTAAAAATAATTGATAATATTACATATAAGCATATCATTGAGTTAAAACCCCTTCCACATGTTGTTCAATTCAAGGCAGGAAACAACTGTGGTATGAAAGAACTGTCGTTGGACATAGGCAGGTGATTTCGCTGAGCTCACAGGTGTGCTTGGTTAGCTGACAGCTGGGATGTAAATCTCTGTCTGCCTCACTCCAAAGTAACTGCTAATATATATATATATACATACCCAGAGAAAGAGAATAGCAACACTTGTTTTATGGAGTAGTTTCTAAGTGAGAAAACTTATATGAGGGGCCCAGGACATGTCCGCAGGCATTTTACTGTATATTACATACTCAGCAACTCCTTAGTTCCCCTCTCTTCCTTCAACCAGGAGTGACCAACACCTGATAAACCACAATACAAAGAACATGGTCTCATCCTGGGTCAGCCTGTGAGATCACAGCCTAGCTCTGTGATCTCAGGGCGTTTACCTGCTGCTTGGTGGGCAAAGATCATATTCTCCAGCCACCTGCATGCCTTACTTGCTTTTTCCTAGTAAAAATACATAGACTGCATGGGTAAGAAACAGCATGAGCATGGGGGTAGGAATTTCTAAGGCCACCACCAATTATTATCAAAATCTAATCTTTCAGTTTTGATGTGATCCCTATTGAGGCACAGTGCCAGAGACTCAGTCTAGAACAGACAAAGGGTATAACAAACATCTTACACCTCTAACCTACCAGCTGTATAAAGGTCTTACTAGATACAAAGGTGACTATCATCAGATCCATCTCCCTCCTTTTTAATAAATACATATTACATTCCTGAAATAATATTTAAAAATATATATAGTCAATTTTGATGGTGCATCAAAATTTTTGGATGGAACACAAGGGACCTTTCTAGGGTACCCAAAAATATTTTTTTATTGATATGTTAGTGGTTATACAGCTATACATGGCTCTATACAAATTTTCAGTGCTCAAAGGAGCTATTATTTTTTTTATAATTTGTATATGAAATTTCAATTATTTCAAAAAATTTGTTCAAATGAATTGAGATCTACTTAAATGTTATATGCATTTTATGACAATTTGAAAAAAATGAAATGAGTTTTATACCTATCAGAAACTGAGAAGGTTAATAATACTGAATTTGACAAGGATGTGGAGAAAAGGGAAATTCTTAAATCCTAGTAGGAACATATAAATACAATAACCATGGAAAACTATTCTATATATCTTAGTAAGAGTGAAAATGTAAATGCCCTATGAGTCAGCAATTCCAGTTCTAATATGCTATTGTGAGACATTCGTATGCATGAATAAGAACATATGGATGAGATACTGTTTGGAATATTGTAATGGTACAAAACTGAAAATAAATGAAATATCTGTCAGTTTTTTCTTAAAAATGAAAAGTACTGCCAAAAGTCAACATAGAACAAGAAATATAGATGGAAATGTCTAATTTGATTCCATGGTTGAAGAATTGTGTGGTGCCCACACATAACATTAGTAATTGTAATTATTTAAGAATAAAATAAAACTATTATTTTTCCTTAAAAAATTATATTTCCATGTTGTCTGCCAAAACCATAACATACAGATAAAGCACTATGTCATTAACATATCCCAGTCTATTAAAAAAATCTCCAGAGAAAAAAGCAGATGAGGCTTGGAATTAGCTCAGTGGTGGAGATTAATGCTTGGTTAATTATAAACAGTGTTCTCAGAAATTTTGGAAACACTATGGAAGGCACAGCCCTGAGGAGCCAGGGATGCGTACATACCAACGGAATACTTAAGACATAGGAATTCAGGAGGTGATGTAACACTGGCACAGTTATGGAACCAGGAATAGAATCCGTCCATGGGACAATGTGGTAACCATATCCCAGTAATCCTAATTTTCTGGTTTTCATGCCTTTGTGTGATCCCCTCCCACAGTAAATCAGAGCTAGGCTCTTTGGCCAATAGAATATGATGAAAAGGGTGACAGGTGGCTTTTGAGACTAAATTCTTCTAAGTGGTATTACAGATTCCATTGTAGAAAGAATTGAGTTCCCTCGCCACTAGGTAGCATCCACCTGTCCGCCATATGAACCACATTAGAAGTGAATCTTCTCACCCAATTGCATACATTAATTAGGTTCAGTTGTTTGTGGTTTTTTTGTTTTGTTTTGTTTATATACCATTTATGTCCTCTGGTCCTGCTTAGCTTGCAAATGCCTGTAGTCACAGCTGAAATCTGACTGCAATCATAGGAGAAACCATGAGCTAGAAACACCTAGCCATGCTGTTCCTGAATTCTTGACCAATAAAAAGTGTGAGAAATAATAAGCAAGTACTGTTTCTTAAAAATAATTCATTGAGCTCTATTCTAAAGATTTGTATACTTTACCATAAACAAGTAATATGTTAATAAATTTTAAAAATTTAATGCAAAATAACATACTTAATTGTAATATAAAGGGAAAATAATTTATGAGATTATACTTAATATTTGTGACCACTGCAATTCAGAAGACCTAATATAGTTATACTTGGAAAAATCATCTCTGTAAAAGTTTACATATGTAGACTGTTCAAGTGTATTAAACTCATAACCAGAATATAACAGGCAGTGTTGCCATTGGTGACTTGATTTTCCAAAATAGTAAATGTTTTTGAAAAATGGCCACAACATTTCTAGTCCCACATTCTCTTCTAGGGCCTTGATCCTTCTGTACCAAGCAATGGAATCTACTGCTTCTATTCTAAACAAAATGGGCTTCTGTGACTCACTCAACAAAACAATGCTTATCACACTAGGTTGTTAAAAAATGGTATGATGGATGTGAACTTTCAAAATGGTGAAATCAGGACCTCTGGAAATACATTCCTCCATAAGAGCAGTAAGATTGCTGGAAAAAAATTGTGAAAATCTACTTCGTCATAGGTTTGTAAATTAAAATCTTGCAACAGTTTTAAGAACAGAGCTTCAAAATACATGAAGAAAAAAAAAACTGGTAGATTGAGGAACCGCCATACTGCTTTCCATAATGGTTGGACCATCTTGCATCCCCACCAGCAGTGTAAGAGAGTTCCTTTTTCTTCACATCCTTGCCAACACTTGTTGTTGCTACTTTTTTTGATATGTGCCATTCTCACTGGTGTGAGGTGGTATCTCATAGTGGTTTTGATTTGCATTTCTC